>JBAIZL010000003.1:64002407-64042407 GCA_036971475.1 Prosapia bicincta | reverse complement strand
TACCCGCTGTCTAGGTCGGGAAGGCGTGTAGTTTGGTAGGCTCTACTATCCGTTACCTAGGTCGGGTTGGAGTGAAGACCCTGGTAGGCCGTACTACCGGCTGCATAGGTCGGGTTGGTGTGTGGATCCTTTTAGGTCTTACTACCCTCTGCCTAGATAATGTTGGCTTGTTGACCCTGGTAGGCCTACTAAGCGTTGACTAGATCATGTTGGCGTGAGGACCGTGGTAGGCCCCACTACCCGCTGCATAGGTCGGGTTTGTGTGTGGACCCTGGTAGGCCGTATCACGTACGTATAGGTTCTAGGGTGAGCCTAGATAACTAACGCCTGAGTAATCTCTGCTTAGCCATCACTTTGGGATCAATTTACTTTTTGTTTTGGCACATATATTTAATATGATGGTATATTCGCAAATAAGTATGGTTTTGATTATAAAAGGAATTTTGCCGCTTTAAAACTTATCTACATACTTGTCAATAAAAATTATTAAATGTAATAATAGGCCTACATTATTTTTAGAAACTATTTATAATATTATTTTAAAAAAAGAAATCAGTTTTTAAATTTAGTAACCGAATAGTTTTAACAATAGCTAAAAACTATTATAAATTCTTTTACTTAAATAATTCACAAAAGTTTGAGTAAAATAACATATACAGGCCTATTCTTCGTATTTTTTAAGATAGGGATAGCAAATATTATAGAAAATATTCTAAGATTTTTAAAATAATCTATTCACGGACAGCTATGAGCGGTTACAACAGTTTAGCGTTGTATAATGTATGGATATAACTGGTGTTTTAAAATGCATAGAGTACTTGACACGATTGTCGTGGTGCCTGATTAATAATCAATAAAGTCGCATAATATATGAGGCAGTGACAGATGCAGAGGCAATGAATGTATCTAGTGTGTAGAATTACATAATGCATGAAGCAGTGGAAGATCGGGTTGGCCGTGAACTTGATTTAGCGAGCATTGAACTTTACATTTTTTGTTTTAAGTTGAAACGTTTTGTTTACGTATTTTAATTTTTTTTTTTTTAGTGGCCTTTTTAGTGGATATTTCAGTCTAAAGTTGAAACCGTGATTCTATTTTTAGAAAACCAGAATATTTTTAATTAATCTTTGTTTTACAGGATTGTTAAGTATGATTTGAAATAGTAGTCGTTCCTTAAATCACTCTAGCGTAGTGAGATAGTTAACGGTTTAAGATTTCCTAATTTTGTAAATACAGTACATTATTTTTGTTTTTTTTTGTTTTTCAAGGATAAAATGTAATAGGTTTGTACACAAGCTACGTTAAAATCTATTTACTGACTGGAAAAAGGTTAGGTTTACTGATTGTTTACAGTAAATGATAATTTATTTGCTGATTAAAAATTGTTTTAACTAATTTTTAAACTTTGTTCTTAAAAAATGTTCTCTAAAGAAATGTATACTTCAAATTGTTGTTAAAAGAACTCTGGGAGTATGTTACAAAACAGACTATTTAAAGAAAATTATTAGGTTAATTTACTATAAATTGTTTATAATTCCTATGTTTATAAGCAATTCACGTAGTTTATTAATAATATTAATAAATTTATTTTATTCTCTTTTAGACGACGTGATATACGCTTAAAAATATAATATTAATGATTAAGTTACTGGACTGTTGCCCTAAATAATAGGCCTGGTATAAACACCGTATACAATAATTGTAATGACCTATAAATTCCGATTATTTATAAGTTTTATACAATAAATCTAATATAATATTAGACGAATATAATATTAATGACTAAATTACTATACTGTCGCCCTACAAATGTATAATATTATTCCGTAGAATTAATGTGTAGCAATAAGGTTGAACGTTTCTGGATTTCCTTGCGGTCTAATCAACAGAGAGATTGAATATTTTCGTTAAGATACAACGTATTTTAATTTGAGGTTACATTTTTATTGTAAAGATTTTAATTCAAAGTTGCATTCATAAATCAATTAGACATCGTGTTTCCAAAACGATAAGCTTTTTAGGGCAGTTATATATACACATATATTTATAATGTATTTTTTAATAAATTGTATTAATGTAGCCTTTATAGCAATTATATTGTATTTCAGTGACTTGATTGTAACATGTATAATAGCTGTTATAAGTAGTTTGGTTTAGACAGATGTTTTCTCTCCGAATTGTTATATGTTGCTGCCAAGATGGTAATTATTGTTTTATAGTTATAACTGTTAATATTCATTTACTTCTCAAAGTTTTGTATTATTGTGTACCTATGGTGTCTTTTTTTAATGTTGACTGTGGTGTTAATCTTCGCGGTGGTCGTAGAGAAATATTTTTTAAAAAGAAATAGAATTTAGAATCATAACTCTCCTGCTAACATCAATTACCTGTCCAAAAAATTAAAAAAACATAGATTGACTTTTTTACTCAAAGTGTAATTTTATTTAGAGAGATTATAAATTAATGTCGTTTTAAGATAAGAGAAATATTTTATAAAACTAAATGTTTTTCACTATCGTAATCCCTGTATTATATATTAGGCCTACTATGAAACCAAATTTTAATATTTTCTGACAATGGTAACAGGTTTAAAACGCTGTTGGAGGGAAGCGCTAACTAATATGGGAAATTTATTTCAAAAAATATTTAAACAAAAATACATCTTGAAACAGAATAAGAAAAAATACAATTTTAATAAAATACAAAAATAACTTATTTTTCTCGGGAGGCTGCTTCAGCTTCTCTTAGTCGTCGCCTTCGCCATGTCCGCTGCTTGTTCCGCCACCGGCGTTTAGTCCCGAGCTCCTTTTCCACATCATCTCTCATACTTTCCCCGTAAAGTTGGATGTGGTTGATGGAAATACTTGTCCTTTATGTTCACCCCCGGAGCAAGAACGAGCTCAGTAATTTCTTGAAAAGAGGTCGTAAGCTCGTCGTCCGGGATCAACTCAGTGCAGGTATCGTCAGCTTCCTCGGAGTCCCAAAAGAAATACATCTTCTTCAACTCCTCTATACGCGCCGGCTTGGTCTTGGGCCGACGTCGGCGACGCCAAACTCTCTCCCACCGGTAGCCACAGTAGCGGGATCCTCCCTGTACTCGCTGTTCCGGTAGGTCCTCTTACGAGGGGGAGCAGCTTAAACTTAGTCGGTAGCCAGGTTTCCCTGCCAAACCCCTCACCAAGATGGCGGACCCGGCTTCACCCGCGCTAGTTGTTTCTGTACTCGCTGTTCCGGTACGTCCTCTTACGAGGGGGAGCAGCTTAAACTTAGTCGGTAGTCAGGTTTTCCCTGCCAGATCCCTCACCAAGATGGCGGACCCGGCTTCACCCGCGCTAATTGTTTCTGTACTCGCTGGCTCCCTCCAGCTCCCACAATGTGAATGCCCGCGCCAGTCTCTCTGAGTCCTTTTATTAGATTTTAAAATATTTTTGAACAAACAATTAAAACATTTTTACAGTTTCACAGATTTTCAAGTCATACAATTTTTCCAGGTTCTTGATGGATTACCTGGCAACGACTAGGTTAGAAAGAGTTGTAGTTTGACAAAGCATGACTAAGGCGAAACTGCTGCCTTTGGAAGCCTAGTAGCATAGTCTGTACAACGTAAACATTAATATTGCTTGATTGAAAACAAATCTTTTTTTTTTAATAATAATAATTTTAACCTAATTTTAGATTTTTTAAATTTATAATATTACTTTGACTATATCTTATTAATAACAGCTTTGATATTTAGTACCAATAACTTCATATTAATTATTATTTAATTTGCTTAGTTCTTTCAATTTAGTTATAAACGCTTTTGTAAACTAATATTATCCCATAGGCCTACTAGACCAAAAGTATATAGCCAATTTTAAACCTAAACTTGATTAACTAATAATTAGTTTAAAATTAAATTTAGGGATTTAAATTAAGTTAGGTTCAAATTTTATAATTATATTACTTGGTAGCTAAGTGTATTTATTAAATTTAGCCCCTGTAATTGCACGATTTGTATATTTGTAGATTAGATTTTTGTAATAATGTTAATTATTATTAAAATATATTTATATAATTTAATTTTTCGGTTTGTATCATATCTAATATTTAAAAAAATTTACATTAATTCTCAAACATGTTTTTGGCTCTAGGGCTTATATATATTGCAAGTCATTTTGCTGCTGGTATGTATCCATGATTGCTCCGTAAGTAATGAGGCCTATTGCAACCAGGTACTTGGTGTAAGACTGCAAGCAACAGTCACCTCTGGTTGCACTGAGCCAGTCCTTACATCACACATGAGGGCACAGGTTCATTGCCAAGGACAAGGCTACAGTGAAGGGGCTTCTCGCAGCCAGTCATTTTGCTGCTGGTATGTATCCATGATTGCTCCGTAAGTAATGAGGCCTATTGCAACCAGGTACTTGGTGTAAGACTGCAAGCAACAGTCACCTCTGGTTGCACTGAGCCAGTCCTTACATCACACATGAGGGCACGGGTTCAATGCCAAGGACAAGGCTACAGTGAAGGGGCTTCTCGCAGCCAGTCATTTTGCTGCTGGTATGTATCCATGATTGCTCCGTAAGTAATGAGGCCTATCGCAACCAGGTACTTGGTGTAAGACTGCAAGCAACAGTCACCTCTGGTTGCACTGAGCCAGTCCTTACATCACACATGAGGGCACAGGTTCATTGCCAAGGACAAGGCTACAGTGAAGGGGCTTCTCACAGCCAGTTATTTTGCTGCTGGTATGGATCCATGATTGCTCCGTAAGTAATGAGGCCAATTGCAACCAGGTACTTGGTGTAAGACTGCAAGCAACAGTCACCTCTGGTTGCACTGAGCCAGTCCTTACATCACACATGAGGGCACGGGTTCATTGCCAAGGACAAGGCTACAGTGAAGGGGCTTCTCACAGCCAGTTATTTTGCTGCTGGTATGTATCCATGATTGCTCCGTAAGTAATGAGGCCTATTGCAACCAGGTACTTGGTGTAAGACTGCAAGCAACAGTCACCTCTGGTTGCACTGAGCCAGTCCTTACATCACACATGAGGGCACAGGTTCATTGCCAAGGACAAGGCTACAGTGAAGGGGCTTCTCACAGCCAGTCATTTTGCTGCTGGTATGTATCCATGATTGCTCCGTAAGTAATGAGGCCTATTGCAACCAGGTACTTGATGTAAGACTGCAAGCAACAGTCACCTCTGGTTGCACTGAGCCAGTCCTTACATCACACATGAGGGCACGGGTTCATTGCCAAGGACACAGTGGCTGGCGGCATGAAGGGGCTTCTCGCAGCCAGTCATTTTGCTGCTGGTATGTATCCATGATTGCTCCGTAAGTAATGAGGCCTATTGCAACCAGGTACTTGGTGTAAGACTGCAAGCAACAGTCACCTCTGGTTGCACTGAGCCAGTCCTTACATCACACATGAGGGCACGGGTTCATTGCCAAGGACAAGGCTACAGTGAAGGGGCTTCTCACAGCCAGTTATTTTGCTGCTGGTATGTATCCATGATTGCTCCGTAAGTAATGAGGCCTATCGCAACCAGGTACTTGGTGTAAGACTGCAAGCAACAGTCACCTCTGGTTGCACTGAGCCAGTCCTTACATCACACATGAGGGCACAGGTTCATTGCCAAGGACAAGGCTACAGTGAAGGGGCTTCTCACAGGCAGTTATTTTGCTGCTGGTATGGATCCATGATTGCTCCGTAAGTAATGAGGCCAATTGCAACCAGGTACTTGGTGTAAGACTGCAAGCAACAGTCACCTCTGGTTGCACTGAGCCAGTCCTTACATCACACATGAGGGCACGGATTCATTGCCAAGGACAAACCTACAGTGAAGGGGCTTCTCACAGCCAGTTATTTTGCTGCTGGTATGTATCCATGATTGCTCCGTAAGTAATGAGGCCTATTGCAACCAGGTACTTGATGTAAGACTGCAAGCAACAGTCACCTCTGGTTGCACTGAGCCAGTCCTTACATCACACATGAGGGCACGGGTTCATTGCCAAGGACAGAGTGGCTGGCGGCATGAAGGGGCTTCTCGCAGCCAGTCATTTTGCTGCTGGTATGTATCCATGATTGCTCCGTAAGTAATGAGGCCTATTGCAACCAGGTACTTGGTGTAAGACTGCAAGCAACAGTCACCTCTGGTTGCACTGAGCCAGTCCTTACATCACACATGAGGGCACGGGTTCATTGCCAAGGACAAGGCTACAGTGAAGGGGCTTCTCACAGCCAGTTATTTTGCTGCTGGTATGTATCCATGATTGCTCCGTAAGTAATGAGGCCTATTGCAACCAGGTACTTGGTGTAAGACTGCAAGCAACAGTCACCTCTGGTTGCAGGACCGGTTGCACTGAGCCAGTCCTTACATCACACATGAGGGCACGGGTTCATTGCCAAGGACACAGTGGCTAACGGCATCGGCATGAAGGGGCTTCTCGCAGCCAGTCATTTTGCTGCTGGTATGTATCCATGATTGCTCCGTAAGTAATGATTCCTATCGCAATCAGGTACTTGGTGTAAGACTGCAAGCAACAGTCACCTCTGGTTGCACTGAGCCAGTCCTTACATCACACATGAGGGCACGGGTTCATTGCCAAGGACACAGTGGCTGGCGGCATCGGCATGAAGGGGCTTCTTGCAGCTAGTCATTTTGCTGCTGGTATGTATCCGTGATTGCTCCGTAAGTAATGAGGCCTATCGCAACCAGGTACTTGGTGTAAGACTGCAAGCAACAGTCACCTCTGGTTGCAGGACCGGTTGCACTGAGCCAGTCCTTACATCACACATGAGGGCACGGGTTCATTGCCAAGGACACAGTGGCTGGCGGCATCGGCATGAAGGGGCTTCTTGCAGCTAGTCATTTTGCTGCTGGTATGTATCCATGATTGCTCCGTAAGTAATGAGGCCTATTGCAACCAGGTACTTGGTGTAAGACTGCAAGCAACAGTCACCTCTGGTTGCACTGAGCCAGTCCTTACATCACACATGAGGGCACGGGTTCATTGCCAAGGACAAGGCTACAGTGAAGGGGCTTCTCACAGCCAGTTATTTTGCTGCTGGTATGTATCCATGATTGCTCCGTAAGTAATGAGGCCTATTGCAACCAGGTACTTGGTGTAAGACTGCAAGCAACAGTCACCTCTGGTTGCAGGACCGGTTGCACTGAGCCAGTCCTTACATCACACCTGAGGGCACGGGTTCATTGCCAAGGACAAGGCTACAGTGAAGGGGCTTCTCACAGCCAGTTATTTTGCTGCTGGTATGTATTCATGATTGCTCTGTACGTAATGAGGTCTATTACAACCAGGTACTTAGTGTAAGGCAAGGCTGCAAGTAACAGTCACCTCTGGTTGCAGGACCGGTTGCACTGAGCCAGTCCTTACATCACACATGAGGGCACGGGTTCATTGCCAAGGACACAGTGGCTGGCGGCATCGGCATGAAGGGGCTTCTCGCAGCTAGATATTTTGTAGCCCTATTGAAAAAAAGTAAAACCTAAGTTAGAAACGCAATTTGCCACGTTAATATTCTCGCTTTAAAATGCAACTTTTTCTAATTAAACTTTTAAATATAACTTAGTCTATACTTGATAAAGATTAGGTGAACAAAAGAAGATTTTTTTCATTATTAGGCTACATATGTTGCTTAAAAATAGTTTTCAAACAAGAAAAACGTGGTTTTAAATAACTCACAAAGTAGTGCTTAAAATTTGAAGTTAATACACATCTCGTCTATTTACCAACATACTAGACGCTGTATAAACGCAATGTGTATAGAGTTAGTTTTGCTAAAATGGTGTTTACATAAACTACTTTAACTTTATGCTCTACAAACAACATTAAGACCTTGACAAATGGTTCAGTCTAAACCTATATAGAGCAAAGTGTTACGTAAACCTCGCAATAATATTTCTCAATTAACCATTCAAGTTATTGGAAAGCAAAACGAATGGGTCAAAATTCCACTTTATATACTGTAGCTGGCAAGAGTAGGGTCTAATATATAAAATGTAATACATATAAGTAAATTACTCATTACTTATAAAATCACTGCATATATTAAATATAAAATAAATAGATTATTTTGAAATGCAAAATTAAACGTATACAAATGATAATTATTAAACAATTATTAATTAAATATTTGATAAAAAATTTTATAAATAAAACAATTTTGAAAAATGTATTCGTTTTTGTCAAATCATTCTTAACAACTTTCTCATTAAAGTATACTGCTTGCGCTATCTAGCATGTGTGAGTAAAGTTAAAACATGACGCTTTATCCAGTTACAAATGTGCCTCATAGATAGTGCTGTGATCTCTTGTAGAATAATTTTGTCTGTATAAAATAATTTTTTTCAGTAATCTTGTTACTGTGCAAAGTTTAAATATGTTTTTTAATAATCATTAAAATAAAATATTTGGTTTATTTACACTTAAAAAAATTAAAAAATAGTTGCTTTATTTAATAATTAAAAAAATATAAAGCATCAAGTTTTAAAAGCAACTTAGGCCTAATATGAATTTCTATTTACTGTATTTGTTACTTTGATGAAAATTAATAATTGCATTACCGTTATTATTCGTTGTAAACAAAACCTCCCATTTTTACAAACTAAACATTCGGGTCATTTATCATTCAACGCAGTATTGGGAGTCAAATTTAGGCTGCGGACATTCAGAAGGCAACTGGTGATCGCAACGCAACGTAAACTTGAGTTGCTATTAGTAAAGTTGCTAGTAGGTTTACAAAATTGTTCATATAAAGTTGCTAGTTTAGTTGTCGTCAGAGGAAGATGGCGTCCTTGTCTTTATTTTAAGAAAAATGGAGAAATAAATTTCAGCTGGAGAAACATAACCAATAGCACTCAGCTAAGGTTAATTGCTCATTTATGTATTTATTTGTATGTATAACTGCAAGACTTCAAATAACATTGCATTACAATAAATTAATAATTAGTTTTTAAGCAAATGAAATTTTATAGATCAAGTGCTAATTTTATTTATCACTTATACGAAGTTGTTGGATACACAAATCATGACCAGAACCAACAATATTATGTTTTTCTGACATACTATAGCAGTATAATAAAACACTATTCATAGAAACAGAAACACAAAAAGTATAAATAAAAATAATAATTATTTAAATACGATAACACTCTTGAGAAACGTATACACAAAACAACAAATACTGCTGGCAACTGAGAAACTGAGCAACGAGTTTACAGCATGTCGTGACTTGAGCAACTCTAGTTTCTGTATTACTCGCTAGTCGCGTTGCTATCCCTTCACTATGACTATGTGCATTCAACTCTATATGCTGTGAAAAAGCAACTCAAGTTTGCGTTGCCTTGCCGTCACCAGATGCCTTCTGTCCGCAGCCATAGAGTCTTGTAGTAATTTCCTTTGAAGATGATTGCTTTGCAATCGAAATGAACATCAGGACTTGGAGGTTTTATTTATTTATAATTATAGTGATACCTATTTGTACATTTAATTGGGTGATTGCGTCTTTATTTAGGGAACGTTGGCTACTGGTGTTTATTGGCACTAGAGAAACCGAGAGTCTAAAGTAGTGTCACGACCGAGAAGCGGAAGTGGATATTTAGATCTGATTCCGTTTATGAGTGAGAAGGGTTGAAGCAGGTAAGCTACTAAGAAATTAAACACAAATCATTGTGATAATAGAGCATCTATATTGTTACTTACATAACATCTTTGCGTTGTAGAACACAGAACACAAACTACACACATTAATACAAGCTCACTAAACACACAATTCAACTGTAACAAAATCTACCCATAATTCTCATGATTCCATCATCATGATTCGATCTATCATCTCATCTAACATCTAACATGATTCGATTCTATCCAACTTTGCAACATATAACATTCCTTTTTGGCTGGTACATAACAATATATAGGACCCCTCCGGTGGCCATCTCGTTGGCCTTAGCTCTATCGCTAACCTATCAGAAGATACACATGTCATGACTCGGGCAATTTTGAGGAAGACGATTGAGGTCGAAGACTAAGGTCAGGAAGTCTTGGTCCACTTGGGGAATTTGAAAGGAAGCACTGATGTAATAGGAAGTCTTGGTCCATTTGGGGAATTTGAAAGGAAGCACTGATGTAATAGGAAGTCTTGGTCCACTTGGGGAATTTGAAAGGAAGCACTGATGTAATAGGAAGTCTTGGCCCACTTGGGGAATTTGAAAGGAAGCACAGATGTAATAGGAAGTCTTGGTCCACTTGGGGAATTTGAAAGGAAGCACTGATGTAATAGGAAGTCTTGGTCCACTTGGGGAATTTGAAAGGAAGCACTGATGTAATAGGAAGTCTTGGTCCACTTGGGGAATTTGAAAGGAAGCACTGATGTAATAGGAAATCTTGGTCCACTTGGGGAATTTGAAAGGAAGCACTGATGTAATAGGAAATCTTGGTCCACTTGGGGAATTTGAAAGGAAGCACTGATGTAATAGGAAGTCTTGGTCCACTTGGGGAATTTGAAAGGAAGCACTGATGTAATAGGAAGTCTTGGTCCACTTGGGGAATTTGAAAGGAAGCACTGATGTAATAAGAAATCTTGGTCCACTTGGGGAATTTGAAAGGAAGCACTGATGTAATAGGAAATCTTGGTCCACTTGGGGAATTTGAAAGGAAGCACTGATGTAATAGGAAGTCTTGGTCCACTTTGGGAATTTGAAAGGAAGCACTGATGTAATAGGAAGTCTTGGTCCACTTGGGGAATTTGAAAGGAAGCACTGATGTAATAGGAAGTCTTGGTCCACTTGGGGAATTTGAAAGGAAGCACTGATGTAATAGGAAGTCTTGGTCCACTTGGGGAATTTGAAAGGAAGCACTGATGTAATAGGAAGTCTTGGTCTACTTGGGGAATTTGAAAGGAAGCGCTGATGTAATAGGAAGTCTTGGTCCACTTGGGGAATTTGAAAGGAAGCACTGATGTAATAGGAAGTCTTGGTCCACTTGGGGAATTTGAAAGGAAGCACTGATGTAATAGGAAGTCTTGGTCCACTTGGGGAATTTGAAAGGAAGCACTGATGTAATAGGAAGTCTTGGTCCACTTGGGGAATTTGAAAGGAAGCACTGATGTAATAGGAAGTCTTGGTCCACTTGGGGAATTTGAAAGGAAGCACTGATGTAATAGGAAGTCTTGGTCCACTTGGGGAATTTGAAAGGAAGCACTGATGTAATAGGAAGTCTTGGTCCACTTGGGGAATTTGAAAGGAAGCACTGATGTAATAGGAAGTCTTGGTCCACTTGGGGAATTTGAAAGGAAGCACTGATGTAATAGGAAGTCTTGGTCCACTTGGGGAATTTGAAAGGAAGCACTGATGTAATAGGAAGTCTTGGTCCACTTGGGGAATTTGAAAGGAAGCACTGATGTCCGGGAGTTTGTTATTTTGTGAGGAATAGGCCATAGTGAGTCCTGTTTGGAAATCCCTGGCATTACAGTTGGTTATGGAAATAATAAATGTTGAATATTTGTTCGAATCTAAAACAGATTCAATTACGGAATCGAAACATAATTTCGGAGGAAAAGGGAATGGCGTAGAGGCGCTACGGGGCACTGCGGTTCTTCCCACACAAGCCATGATATAACAAGATGTATGAGTTTAACTTGATCCTGACGACAGTTCGTCAACTCTTCCCCCCTTTATGTGACTCTGAGGTATATGCTAAGAGCATGAATGGGCAAGTCACATCTTCTGACTGCTCCAACATGGGCGTCCCTAAGTGCGGGACGGGCTGTTCTGACCAGGATAAACCTGAGAAATATGTACAAGTTGAGTAAACGATTTCAATAAAGAGAACCCACAATTAACAAAAGAAGAGACAAACTCCTGTCTTACTGCCAACAATAGAGATAGGTCAGAGTAACACAAGCGTGTTGTCCTTTAACACAATAGAGGCGTAAGACGTTTACAAACACCCAAGAGCACATAATAAAATGAAATTACAAACCCCAAGAAATCCATTCTCTGTTTGACTATACTATTGGACACCAGCCTGACTAAGAAATATTTAATTTTTTCTATCCTATTACAAACAGCCATTCCGTTTATGTCACTACCCGAAGTATGTACCCACACACTAACAATACGTAACTTTCGATGTAGTTATGAAATCGAAAACACAAACAGGTAGTTACACATTTTTTCGGAAATTTGTTACAAATTAGAGAGTAAGTAAATCAAGTGAATACATTTTTAATTATCTAATTGGTCATTATCCAATTTTGTGATAAGTTATATTCAAACCATTACAGACTAAATTAAAAAAAGAGTTATAAGGTAATTTAAATAAGGGTATTCCAACTTATGATGCCCTTCAAACTCTTAGTGTGGCTGTAAGATCGCTAAGTATTGCGTTGGCACTGGACGTTTTATTTTAGTCGTTGAAGTAACCAAATGTAGTTTATGGACATGGATTGGAAGCAATTATTGCGTTCGCACGTCAGTTATGTAACATTTAAGGTTTATAATTTCTTCCTCTACATTACGATACATAATTGTAAGTAAATCAGCCGGACTTAAATCCTTAAACTGGGCTTCTAACAAAAGGTCACTTGTCTTTCTATGTTTAAACCAGCTTTACGTGTAAAGATTTTATTTGGCAACTGGCCAAGTATTAATGGTAACTCCATACTGTGAGATACGCCTAACCTTGGCTCTCTGTGCACGTGATTATGGGACCTAATTAAAAATAGCATTGCTAACAGTAACAAAGCTAAGTTGGTAGTTTCAGAGTAAATTTAAATTAACATCTTATCCTAATTTTACACACACACACACACACTTCGGAATGTTTTTAAGAATTAAGAAGGAATATACGTGTGTTATCATGCGTTAAGAGAAAAACTGAAGTAACACTAGAAACGTTTTAGTCATTACATGTATATTTTTAGGAATTATGAAAAGAAAATGAATAATTGGTCATTAATTTAGCAGTCTATAAATTAAAAAAATATATAGGCTCTATGTAATAGACATTATATCCAGCGTAGTATGACAGGTAGAACATAAAAGGAAGGATGTAATTTTAAAGAACTTAATATTTGTACATTTGATTACATAAATATCTTTCCAGATTTAATAAAAAAAATTCTAGAAAGTAATCTTCCTAGTATTAAAACACTTTAAATAAGTTGGGCTTCTGTTACAGTGGGAATGTTATTGCAGACCTTAACGGTATTGTTACACTAAACTCACTGTAAAAGACATAGCCAGACCATAATGGAAATGATATACTAGACCATACTGATTATGCTTTACTATATTATACTGGACATAATATACTAATGTCTGACCATACTGTAAACGTTATACTAGACTATACTGGAAATGTATACTAGACTATACTGGAAATGTATACTAGACTATACTGGAAATGTATACTAGACTATACTGGAAATGTATACCAGAACGTACTGTAAATGTTATACCAACACATACTCCAAGTGCTATACTACGACTTACTGTAAATGTTATACCAACACATACTCCAAGTGATATACTACGACTTACTGTAAATGTTATACCAACACATACTTAAAGTGATATACTACGACTTACTGTAAATGTTATACCAACACATACTTAAAGTGATATACTACGACTTACTGTAAATGTTATACCAACACATACTCCAAGTGATATACTATGACTTACTGTAAATGTTATACCAACACATACTCCAAGTGATATACTACGACTTACTGTAAATGTTATACCAACACATACTCCAAGTGATATACTACGACTTACTGTAAATGTTATACCAACACATACTCCAAGTGATATACTACGACTTACTGTAAATGTTATACCAACACATACTTAAAGTGATATACTACGACTTACTGTAAATGTTATACCAACACATACTTAAAGTGATATACTACGACTTACTGTAAATGTTATACCAACACATACTTAAAGTGATATACTACGACTTACTGTAAATGTTATACCAACACATACTCCAAGTGATATACTACCACTTACTGTAAATGTTATACCAACACATACTTAAAGTGATATACTACGACTTACTGTAAATGTTATACCAACACATACTCCAAGTGATATACTACCACTTACTGTAAATGTTATACCAACACATACGCCAAGTGATATACTACGACTTACTGTAAATGTTATACCAACACATACTCCAAGTGATATACTACGACTTACTGTAAATGTTATACCAACACATACTCCAAGTGATATACTACGACTTACTGTAAATGTTATACCAACACATACTTAAAGTGATATACTACGACTTACTGTAAATGTTATACCAACACATACTTAAAGTGATATACTACGATTTACTGTAAATGTTATACCAACACATACTTAAAGTGATATACTACGACTTACTGTAAATGTTATACCAACACATACTTAAAGTGATATACTACGACTTACTGTAAATGTTATACCAACACATACTTAAAGTGATATACTACGACTTACTGTAAATGTTATACCAACACATACTTAAAGTGATATACTACGACTTACTGTAAATGTTATACCAACACATACTTAAAGTGATATACTACGACTTACTGTAAATGTTATACCAACACATACTCCAAGTGATATACTACGACTTACTGTAAATGTTATACCAACACATACTTAAAGTGATATACTACGACTTACTGTAAATGTTATACCAACACATACTTAAAGTGATATACTACGACTTACTGTAAATGTTATACCAACACATACTTAAAGTGATATACTACGACTTACTGTAAATGTTATACCAACACATACTTAAAGTGATATACTACGACTTACTGTAAATGTTATACCAACACATACTCCAAGTGATATACTACGACTTACTGTAAATGTTATACCAACACATACTTAAAGTGATATACTACGACTTACTGTAAATGTTATACCAACACATACTCCAAGTGATATACTACGACTTACTGTAAATGTTATACCAACACATACTTAAAGTGATATACTACGACTTACTGTAAATGTTATACCAACACATACTTAAAGTGATATACTACGACTTACTGTAAATGTTATACCAACACATACTTAAAGTGATATACTACGACTTACTGTAAATGTTATACCAACACATACTTAAAGTGATATACTACGACTTACTGTAAATGTTATACCAACACATACTCCAAGTGATATACTACGACTTACTGTAAATGTTATACCAACACATACTTAAAGTGATATACTACGACTTACTGTAAATTTTATACCAACACATACTTAAAGTGATATATATTACGACTTACTGTAAATGTTATACCAACACATACTTAAAGTGATATACTACGACTTACTGTAAATGTTATACCAACACATACTTAAAGTGATATACTACGACTTACTGTAAATGTTATACCAACACATACTTAAAGTGATATACTACGACTTACTGTAAATGTTATACCAACACATACTTAAAGTGCTATACTACGACTTACTGTAAATCTTATACCAACACATACTTAAAGTGCTATACTACGACTTACTGTAAATGTTATACCAACACATACTTAAAGTGCTATACTACGACTTACTGTAAATGTTATACCAACACATACTTAAAGTGATATACTACGACTTACTGTAAATGTTATACCAACACATACTTAAAGTGATATACTACGACTTACTGTAAATGTTATACCAACACATACTTAAAGTGATATACTACGACTTACTGTAAATGTTATACCAACACATACTTAAAGTGATATACTACGACTTACTGTAAATGTTATACCAACACATACTTAAAGTGATATACTACGATTTACTGTAAATTTTATACCAACACATACTTAAAGTGATATATATTACGACTTACTGTAAATGTTATACCAACACATACTTAAAGTGATATACTACGACTTACTGTAAATGTTATACCAACACATACTTAAAGTGATATACTACGACTTACTGTAAATGTTATACCAACACATACTTAAAGTGATATACTACGACTTACTGTAAATGTTATACCAACACATACTTAAAGTGCTATACTACGACTTACTGTAAATCTTATACCAACACATACTTAAAGTGCTATACTACGACTTACTGTAAATGTTATACCAACACATACTTAAAGTGCTATACTACGACTTACTGTAAATGTTATACCAACACATACTTAAAGTGATATACTACGACTTACTGTAAATGTTATACCAACACATACTTAAAGTGATATACTACGACTTACTGTAAATGTTATACCAACACATACTTAAAGTGATATACTACGACTTACTGTAAATGTTATACCAACACATACTCCAAGTGATATACTACGACTTACTGTAAATGTTATACCAACACATACTTAAAGTGATATACTACGACTTACTGTAAATGTTATACCAACACATACTCCAAGTGATATACTACGACTTACTGTAAATGTTATACCAACACATACTTAAAGTGATATACTACGACTTACTGTAAATGTTATACCAACACATACTTAAAGTGATATACTACGACTTACTGTAAATGTTATACCAACACATACTTAAAGTGATATACTACGACTTACTGTAAATGTTATACCAACACATACTTAAAGTGATATACTACGACTTACTGTAAATGTTATACCAACACATACTCCAAGTGATATACTACGACTTACTGTAAATGTTATACCAACACATACTTAAAGTGATATACTACGACTTACTGTAAATTTTATACCAACACATACTTAAAGTGATATATATTACGACTTACTGTAAATGTTATACCAACACATACTTAAAGTGATATACTACGACTTACTGTAAATGTTATACCAACACATACTTAAAGTGATATACTACGACTTACTGTAAATGTTATACCAACACATACTTAAAGTGATATACTACGACTTACTGTAAATGTTATACCAACACATACTTAAAGTGCTATACTACGACTTACTGTAAATCTTATACCAACACATACTTAAAGTGCTATACTACGACTTACTGTAAATGTTATACCAACACATACTTAAAGTGCTATACTACGACTTACTGTAAATGTTATACCAACACATACTTAAAGTGATATACTACGACTTACTGTAAATGTTATACCAACACATACTTAAAGTGATATACTACGACTTACTGTAAATGTTATACCAACACATACTTAAAGTGATATACTACGACTTACTGTAAATGTTATACCAACACATACTTAAAGTGATATACTACGACTTACTGTAAATGTTATACCAACACATACTTAAAGTGATATACTACGACTTACTGTAAATGTTATACCAACACATACTTAAAGTGATATACTACGACTTACGGTAAATGTTATACCAACACATACTTAAAGTGATATACTACGACTTACTGTAAATGTTATACCAACACATACTTAAAGTGATATACTACGACTTACTGTAAATGTTATACCAACACATACTTAAAGTGATATACTACGACTTACTGTAAATGTTATACCAACACATACTTAAAGTGATATACTACGACTTACTGTAAATGTTATACCAACACATACTTAAAGTGATATACTACGACTTACTGTAAATGTTATACCAACACATACTCCAAGTGATATACTACGACTTACTGTAAATGTTATACCAACACATACTTAAAGTGCTATACTACGACTTACTGTTAAGGTTATACCAACACATACTCCAAGTGCTATACTACGACTTACTGTAAATGTTATACCAACACATACTTAAAGTGATATACTACGACTTACTGTAAATGTTATACCAACACATACCTAAAGTGATATACTACGACTTACTGTAAATGTTATACCAACACATACTCCAAGTGATATACTACGACTTACTGTAAATGTTATACCAACACATACTCCAAGTGATATACTACGACTTACTGTAAATGTTATACCAACACATACTTAAAGTGATATACTACGACTTACTGTAAATGTTATACCAACACATACTCCAAGTGATATACTACGACTTACTGTAAATGTTATACCAGCACATACTTAAAGTGATATACTACGACTTACTGTAAATATTATACCAGACCATACTGGTAAAACAGGATCATAATTGGACTCTTGGAAGTAGTTATAAGGCATTTAAGCCCAATTTTAGCAAAGTGTAACGTAAACGGTATAACAATACAGAGGGAAGCAACGACCAGGGGAAAGTTGGGTAACACCCGACGTATGTGTGTAACCAATTCAAATAGAAGTATATAACGTGCGCATGAGTATGTGTGTGTGGGGGGGTTGGGGGAGTGGTGTGTTGCAAGGGAACAAAAAAATTAAACGAAAATATATGTGTTACGTAAGTTTTCCAGAGATAGTGGTAATTACACTTTATTGGGTGCAATATTAGTTGAAAATGGACCGAGGGGTATGGGAGGAAAAGAGGTTGGGATCCGTTGGGCTAGACCATACTAGATCATCCTCCACACCCAAAAACCCAATCCTTCGTATTAGTTGATGCCTCTGATATTACAAAAGTGCTATAATACCAACAATAATAATAATAAATAAGACCACCAGAAATTAGTAGTTATTCGTTAAATCTATGATTTCAGAATGGTTTTGGACCTTGACACTAGTCTGAGATAAACAAAGGATTTTTATTTTAGTTGACAATTACACGAATTTTCAACATGAGAAGACATAGATTTTTGAGATTTGAAGTAAATCAAAAGGTTGTTTGGCTAAGCTGTATAACAATAATAAAGTTTGTACTGGAATAGAAAAATTAAAGTTATCTTATAATAAGATAAACCTATTGTTTTGTGTGGCTATAACTTATTATTTCTTGTCTAGCAATGCTTCCTGTGGAATGTATTAGTTCAGTCTGTACTGAAGTAAAATGGCTTCAGGTTGTAGTAACAACGGACGAGTTTTATTCTATAAACTTTACAAATCGAGATTCTATGAGGAAACAGATTAAATCTTATGGTCCGTCCATTAGGACGCTGTCCCTGCGCCGGATTAGACGCCCACCTCAACTATGCTTCCACACATTCTGTGCAAATTAGATTGTTCCGAGGTCAGTTACATTGCATGCAATTAATTTAAAAATGTGCTCGAATCGGAAAAAGTGGTTAAACTTCCAAAATATTTAAATCTAATTTGATTCAACACGTTGGTAAATGAATCTATTATAGAGGCAGATATCATACTTTACTAATTGAAATATTTAGTCTTTATACTACTAAATATAAAATATAAATAAGTAGAGTATTTAGTTTAGGAGATGACATTGAAATTAATAGATTTACTAGTTTTACAAGGCTTGTTTTCACAACCTACTTGCTCCACTATTTTAGGCTCTACTTATACACAAAAACATCTGCACAGATGGACATAGACCATACGTTCGCTTGCTTACACATAGTCTTAGGGGTCATTGTATGCAGTAAGGCTTACTTTGATGTAGGACTACTTCGTTTGGTCAGACGCTAGATTCTTCAAAATCTCCAAAATAGATACATTTACCAAAAAGGGCCTCATTTTTGAATCAAAGAATGTAAAACCAAAGAGTGTTTACGAGTGCATGTGTGTGTGTGTGTGTGTGTGTGTGTGTGTGTGTGTGTGTGTGTGTGTGTGTGTGTGTGTGTGTGTGTGTGTGTGTGTGTGAGTGTTGCGCGTGTGTGTGTATTGCGTGTGTGTGTGTGTGTGTGTGTATGTGTGTGTTGTGTGTGTGTGTGTGTGTGTGTTGAGTGTGAGTGTGTGTGTGTGTGTGTGTGTGTGTGTGTGTGTGTGTGTGTGTGTGTGTGTGTGTGTGAGTGTTGCGCGTGTGTGTGTATTGCGTGTGTGTGTGTGTGTGTGTGTGTGTATGTGTGTGTTGTGTGTCTGTGTGTGTGTTGAGTGTGAGTGTGTGTGTGTGTGTGTGTGTGTGTGTGTGTGTGTGTGTGTGTGTGTGTGTGTGTGTGTGTGTGTGTGTGTGTGTGTGTGTGTGTGTGTGGGTGGGTGTGGGTGTGTGTGTGTGTGTGTGTGTGGGTGGGTGGGTGAGAGAGAGAGAGAGTGTGTGTGTGTGTATGAGTGCGTTTGTTTGTGTGTGTTCGTATGTGTTTTTGTGTGTGTTTGTGTGTGTGTGTGTGTGTGTGTGTGTGTTTATGTGTGTGTGAGTGTGTGTGTGGGGGGGGGGTGAGAGAGAAAGTGTGTGTGTGTGTGTGTGTATGTGTGTGTTTGTTTGTGTGTGTGTGTTTGTTTGTGTGTGTCTGTATGTGTTTCTGTATGTGTGTGTGTGTGTGTGTGTGTGTGTGTGTGTGTGTGTGTGTGTGTGTGTGTGTGTGTATGGTGTATGTGTGTGAGAGTGTGTATTTTCATTCACACTAAAAATTTAAAATTCAACAAACTAAAAAAGTCCGTGTCTAAAATCTGAACTGGGTCCTTACTGTGCCAAAGGGAAGTCGCCGCAATGCACAGAGGATATTTCAAAGATAAATCTAGTTATAGGGCCTAATTATGTAGATAGGCCTATAAGTATTAGAAACGTTTGTTTAGCATTGTACTCGCTTCTTTCTAACCATTGGACGTTTCTCTCACGTATGAATGCACGGCCCGGGCTGATATTATGAAGTTTTTCTATTACATTGCAGGCGGTAGAACCGCTCACGAATAATGGCCTAACAAGCCGAGGTGGTTTGGTAGCTCACTTCATACAAAGTGATTGCTTCAATCTGTATGTGTAGCTTGTTAGTACGCATGGCAAATCCGCAGTTATCTTCAAGAGGGCAAGAGGTATGTAATTGAATTCTAATAGAAATTGTCTCAGTTTTAATAAAAAACGTTTCCTATTTATGTTCATTATTTATAATTGAGAAGTTGGTTGATTACAACAACTACATACAAGGAAACACTTTTATTGGTGTTTTTTAAACATTCCCGGACGTTTAGAAATCAATCCGGAACCTTCCTCAAAAGCTAAGTAGGCTATTAGTATTATAAGCTGGAGTTTAGCTTGTCAGATTAAATATGTAAGAAATGCACTCTAAAATGTAGTTAAACATTAGTAATTTAGAGGACCACAAAGTCGCCAATTTCAGGTTATGGTCAGTAAAACTTGTGTTCACAAGTTGGCATTTAACTGTCACCTTTCTCCAGATCTAATCATTTATTGATTCAATATTCACATAACTACAATACAAAATTTTCAAAATCAAAACCCTAAATTAGTTGAAATAAATATAAAAATGAAATTGTCACAGAGTAGTTCAATATAAAAACATAAATATATGTTACTATTGCAAATAGGCCTACTTGCTTGCAACGTTTCATTCATGTAAATAAGTAGCCTAATTTATGGATCGAAACTTAGCTACCACCTCCAAATGGAATGCAAGCAAGTTATGAGAAGGAACACTGGTGAAACAAGCCAAGATAGAGTGCTTGGAGTTATATTTTAGTTTCTAACTAAATACAATTGTTCTATTTTTAGCCTTAATTTAAAAGTACCCTTTGAATTTTACCAATGAGAATTTTCTTCTGATAAAACAAAATTTACCACCCGTCACATTATAACGTTATAGAAACATGTCTTTCGCCAGTTTTGGGGTTAAATACTCTTTAGATCACCATTCATTTCTTCAGATTTCCGAAGATTAACGATTTTTCCGAAAGTCAATCATTGCTCTTATACGACAAAATCGGTTAAGCTTTTTTTATAGCTATTCTTGTTTTCACTTAGAGGTTACATAGAGGCTACTTTTAAATAATTTTTAATGATATGTCCTAAATATTCAGAACTATCATAAGTTTGATTAAATTAAATGATATCGAATGATATCAGATAGTAGCAGTCTCACTTGTATCGTATATTATTAGGTTAAAATGTCTTTATTCAATATTTTTTAGTAGTATACAAAAATAAGAACTTATATTTTATTAAATCTTACTGCAGTAAAATATATATAACTATAATAGATTGTACACTTTGGTTCCACTTTATTTAACCACGTGTAACATAATTTTAAAACCAAAATAATTGAATTGTTTAATGATTAATTTGTTAAATTGATTTGTAATGAGTAAATTTTTGAGCTTTTGTGAAAGCATAATAGATTTAATACGCTTCGCTCAAGTTTCCACTTCTGCCAGAAATGTTTCCACCACAGATCGTGCTGTCGTACTACGACGCCTACATTTTGTTTTACTGCCAGGTCAGAAGCAGTAGTAAAGTAAATATTAATAAAATAGCTTTAATCTATTCTAATTTTCAGTTTTCCAAACAGACTAGTTTCTGTGACAATGCCGCCATTATCAGTGGTAGTTTATTGGCAGCTAACTTGACCCAAAAATTGTCACTGCACCTCGCTCCTCTTCTCCCAAGGTTGGTTCCCTGGAGTCTGGAATGTTCTAGCGGACGCAACTGAACGATTTTAAGGCCGTCTTTAATACTGATTAGTTACGTTTAAAAAAATTTGTATTTCGAATCTTGGCGGTTGAAGAGCTGACCATCTCCACTTCCATCTTGGGCTATGGATTAAAGCTTAGCCTCGGAACGGCGTCTGGCAGTCGATGGTTCAGGATGTCCAGAAGGTTTTTGTCCTAGCGCTGATTTACGTATCGGTTCTTATAAAACGGGGTCCCCACTCTTTGGAGCGGCTTTGTTTACCTATTGTGATAGTGGGACAGGCTTGGCCCGCTACTTTCACATCCACTATTGCGTTTTAAAATCTTTATTTTAATTAATTTTACCGATTTTGCCTTTATTGTAAATTCTGTAAATTTTGAGCCGGTTTTGGCCGTCTCAGTGTGTATAAGTTGTTATTTATAGGTGTGCAATGCAGGTTAACTTGGCGTATCGAGGCCAAAGCAGTTAAATAACGTTACCACTTGCTAAAAGCACCGGGATACTTGTATGCGATGGGAAAGCCAAACACAATGCGCAGAGCGACTCTTTGTGGCATTGCTCATGCATTTTCTTACCCCAGTATGTGATTACTTTATTATTATTGGATTTAGAATCATTGAGAAGAATCGTCCCTTACAAGAGCCGTTCATACACTTGTATTTTCAAACTCATTTTTTTTTTTAACAATACAGTGAACATTCTTTTATTGAACTAGTAATTTTTAATTTTATAAGCCTCTCTACCTTGCAGAGTGTACCGTGTACAAAACCTCTGGATTGTCTACAAGTGTAACTTCTTGGTCGGGTGATTAGATTTACACGCATAGGCTGAAGAGCTACGTAAGGCTCAGCTGGGCGTAGACTTTCAGGCATAGGTTGAAGAGCTACGTAAGGCTCAGCTGAGCGTAGACTTTCAGGCATAGGTTGAAGAGCTACGTAAGGCTCAGCTGGGCGTAGACTTTCAGGTATAGGTTGAAGAGCTACGTAAGGCTCAGCTGGGCGTAGACTTTCAGGCATAGGTTGAAGAGCTACGTAAGGCTCAGCAGGGCGTAGACTTTCAGGCATAGGTTGAAGAACTACGTAAGGCTCAGCAGGGCGTAGACTTTCAGGCATAGGTTGAAGAACTACGTAAGGCTCAGCAGGGCGTAGACTTTCAGGCATACAGAACTAAGAACAAAGGAACACTCAGCTGGTAGTAGACTTCCAGGCATAGGTTGAAGAGCTACGTAAGGCTCAGCAGGGCGTAGATTTTCAGGCATAGGTTGAAGAGCTACGTAAGGCTCAGCAGGGCGTAGACTTTCAGGCATAGGTTGAAGAACTACGTAAGGCTCAGCAGGGCGTAGACTTTCAGGCATACAGAACTAAGAACAAAGGAACACTCAGCTGGTAGTAGACTTCCAGGCATAGGTTGAAGAGCTACGTAAGGCTCAGCAGGGCGTAGACTTTCAGGTATAGGTTGAAGAGCTACGTAAGGCTCAGCAGGGCGTAGACTTCCAGGCATAGGTTGAAGAGCTACGTAAGGCTCAGCTGGGCGTAGACTTTCAGGCATAGGTTGAAGAGCTACGTAAGGCTCAGCAGGGCGTAGACTTTCAGGCATAGGTTGAAGAACTACGTAAGGCTCAGCAGGGCGTAGACGTCCAGGCATAGGTTGAAGAGCTACGTAAGGCTCAGCTGGGCGTAGACTTTCAGGCATAGGTTGAAGAGCTACGTAAGGCTCAGCTGGGCGTAGACTTTCAGGCATAGGTTGAAGAGCTACGTAAGGCTCAGCAGGGCGTAGACTTCCAGGCATAGGTTGAAGAGCTACGTAAGGCTCAGCTGGGCGTAGACTTTCAGGCATAGGTTGAAGAGCTACGTAAGGCTCAGCTGGGCGTAGACTTTCAGGCACAGGTTGAAGAGCTACGTAAGGCTCAGCTGGGCGTAGACTTTCAGGCATAGGTTGAAGAGCTACGTAAGGCTCAGCTGGGCGTAGACTTTCAGGCATAGGTTGAAGAGCTACGTAAGGCTCAGCAGGGCGTAGACTTTCAGGCATACAGAACTAAGAACAAAGGAACACTCAGCTGGTAGTAGACTTCCAGGCATAGGTTGAAGAGCTACGTAAGGCTCAGCTGGGCGTAGACTTTCAGGCATAGGTTGAAGAGCTACGTAAGGCTCAGCAGGGCGTAGACTTTCAGGCATACAGAACTAAGAACAAAGGAACACTCAGCTGGTAGTAGACTTCCAGGCATAGGTTGAAGAGCTACGTAAGGCTCAGCTGGGCGTAGACTTTCAGGCATAGGTTGAAGAGCTACGTAAGGCTCAGCAGGGCGTAGACTTTCAGGCATACAGAACTAAGAACAAAGGAACACTCAGCTGGTAGTAGACTGTCATCCATACAGAACTAAGAACAAAGGAACACTCAGCTGGTAGTAGACTTCCAGGCATAGGTTGAAGAGCTACGTAAGGCTCAGCTGGGCGTAGACTTTCAGGCATAGGTTGAAGAGCTACGTAAGGCTCAGCAGGGCGTAGACTTTCAGGCATACAGAACTAAGAACAAAGGAACACTCAGCTGGTAGTAGACTTCCAGGCATAGGTTGAAGAGCTACGTAAGGCTCAGCTGGGCGTAGACTTTCAGGCATAGGTTGAAGAACTACGTAAGGCTCAGCAGGGCGTAGACTTTCAGGCATACAGAACTAAGAACAAAGGAACAATCAGCTGGTAGTAGACTTCCAGGCATAGGTTGAAGAGCTACGTAAGGCTCAGCAGGGCGTAGACTTTCAGGCATACAGAACTAAGAACAAAGGAACACTCAGCTGGTAGTAGACTTCCAGGCATAGGTTGAAGAGCTACGTAAGGCTCAGCTGGGCGTAGACTTTCAGGCATACAGAACTAAGAACAAAGGAACACTCAGCTGGTAGTAGACTTCCAGGCATAGGTTGAAGAGCTACGTAAGGCTCAGCTGGGCGTAGACTTTCAGGCATAGGTTGAAGAACTACGTAAGGCTCAGCAGGGCGTAGACTTTCAGGCATACAGAACTAAGAACAAAGGAACACTCAGCTGGTAGTAGACTTCCAGGCATAGGTTGAAGAGCTATGTAAGGCTCAGCAGGGCGTAGACTTTCAGGCATACAGAACTAAGAACAAAGGAACACTCAGCTGGTAGTAGACTTCCAGGCATAGGTTGAAGAGCTACGTAAGGCTCAGCTGGGCGTAGACTTTCAGGCATAGGTTGAAGAACTACGTAAGGCTCAGCAGGGCGTAGACTTTCAGGCATACAGAACTAAGAACAAAGGAACACTCAGCTGGTAGTAGACTGTCATCCATACAGAACTAAGAACAAAGGAACACTCAGCTGGTAGTAGACTTCCAGGCATAGGTTGAAGAGCTACGTAAGGCTCAGCTGGGCGTAGACTTTCAGGCATAGGTTGAAGAGCTACGTAAGGCTCAGCAGGGCGTAGACTTTCAGGCATACAGAACTAAGAACAAAGGA
The DNA here is from genome assembly GCA_036971475.1 of Prosapia bicincta. NCBI lineage: Eukaryota > Metazoa > Arthropoda > Insecta > Hemiptera > Cercopidae > Prosapia > Prosapia bicincta. The sequence continues at coordinate 64,016,510 of JBAIZL010000003.1, read as the reverse complement.
ACACTCAGCTGGTAGTAGACTTCCTGGCATAGGTTGAAGAGCTACGTAAGGCTCAGCTGGGCGTAGACTTTCAGGCATAGGTTGAAGAGCTACGTAAGGCTCAGCAGGGCGTAGACTTTCAGGCATAGGTTGAAGAGCTACGTAAGGCTCAGCTGGGCGTAGACTTTCAGGCATAGGTTGAAGAGCTACGTAAGGCTCAGCAGGGCGTAGACTTTCAGGCATACAGAACTAAGAACAAAGGAACACTCAGCTGGTAGTAGACTTCCAGGCATAGGTTGAAGAGCTACGTAAGGCTCAGCTGGGCGTAGACTTTCAGGCATAGGTTGAAGAGCTACGTAAGGCTCAGCAGGGCGTAGACTTTCAGGCATACAGAACTAAGAACAAAGGAACACTCAGCTGGTAGTAGACTTCCAGGCATAGGTTGAAGAGCTACGTAAGGCTCAGCTGGGCGTAGACTTTCAGGCATAGGTTGAAGAGCTACGTAAGGCTCAGCAGGGCGTAGACTTTCAGGCATAGGTTGAAGAACTACGTAAGGCTCAGCAGGGCGTAGACGTACAGGCATAGGTTGAAGAGCTACGTAAGGCTCAGCTGGGCGTAGACTTTCAGGCATAGGTTGAAGAGCTACGTAAGGCTCAGCTGGGCGTAGACTTTCAGGCATAGGTTGAAGAGCTACGTAAGGCTCAGCAGGGCGTAGACTTCCAGGCATAGGTTGAAGAGCTACGTAAGGCTCAGCTGGGCGTAGACTTTCAGGCATAGGTTGAAGAGCTACGTAAGGCTCAGCTGGGCGTAGACTTTCAGGCATAGGTTGAAGAGCTACGTAAGGCTCAGCTGGGCGTAGACTTTCAGGCATAGGTTGAAGAGCTACGTAAGGCTCAGCTGGGCGTAGACTTTCAGGCATAGGTTGAAGAGCTACGTAAGGCTCAGCAGGGCGTAGACTTTCAGGCATACAGAACTAAGAACAAAGGAACACTCAGCTGGTAGTAGACTTCCAGGCATAGGTTGAAGAGCTACGTAAGGCTCAGCTGGGCGTAGACTTTCAGGCATAGGTTGAAGAGCTACGTAAGGCTCAGCAGGGCGTAGACTTTCAGGCATACAGAACTAAGAACAAAGGAACACTCAGCTGGTAGTAGACTTCCAGGCATAGGTTGAAGAGCTACGTAAGGCTCAGCTGGGCGTAGACTTTCAGGCATAGGTTGAAGAGCTACGTAAGGCTCAGCAGGGCGTAGACTTTCAGGCATACAGAACTAAGAACAAAGGAACACTCAGCTGGAAGTAGACTGTCATCCATACAGAACTAAGAACAAAGGAACACTCAGCTGGTAGTAGACTTCCAGGCATAGGTTGAAGAGCTACGTAAGGCTCAGCTGGGCGTAGACTTTCAGGCATAGGTTGAAGAGCTACGTAAGGCTCAGCAGGGCGTAGACTTTCAGGCATATAGAACTAAGAACAAAGGAACACTCAGCTGGTAGTAGACTTCCAGGCATAGGTTGAAGAGCTACGTAAGGCTCAGCTGGGCGTAGACTTTCAGGCATAGGTTGAAGAACTACGTAAGGCTCAGCAGGGCGTAGACTTTCAGGCATACAGAACTAAGAACAAAGGAACACTCAGCTGGTAGTAGACTTCCAGGCATAGGTTGAAGAGCTACGTAAGGCTCAGCAGGGCGTAGACTTTCAGGCATACAGAACTAAGAACAAAGGAACACTCAGCTGGTAGTAGACTTCCAGGCATAGGTTGAAGAGCTACGTAAGGCTCAGCTGGGCGTAGACTTTCAGGCATACAGAACTAAGAACAAAGGAACACTCAGCTGGTAGTAGACTTCCAGGCATAGGTTGAAGAGCTACGTAAGGCTCAGCTGGGCGTAGACTTTCAGGCATAGGTTGAAGAACTACGTAAGGCTCAGCAGGGCGTAGACTTTCAGGCATACAGAACTAAGAACAAAGGAACACTCAGCTGGTAGTAGACTTCCAGGCATAGGTTGAAGAGCTATGTAAGGCTCAGCAGGGCGTAGACTTTCAGGCATACAGAACTAAGAACAAAGGAACACTCAGCTGGTAGTAGACTTCCAGGCATAGGTTGAAGAGCTACGTAAGGCTCAGCTGGGCGTAGACTTTCAGGCATAGGTTGAAGAACTACGTAAGGCTCAGCAGGGCGTAGACTTTCAGGCATACAGAACTAAGAACAAAGGAACACTCAGCTGGTAGTAGACTGTCATCCATACAGAACTAAGAACAAAGGAACACTCAGCTGGTAGTAGACTTCCAGGCATAGGTTGAAGAGCTACGTAAGGCTCAGCTGGGCGTAGACTTTCAGGCATAGGTTGAAGAGCTACGTAAGGCTCAGCAGGGCGTAGACTTTCAGGCATACAGAACTAAGAACAAAGGAACACTCAGCTGGTAGTAGACTTCCTGGCATAGGTTGAAGAGCTACGTAAGGCTCAGCTGGGCGTAGACTTTCAGGCATAGGTTGAAGAGCTACGTAAGGCTCAGCAGGGCGTAGACTTTCAGGCATAGGTTGAAGAGCTACGTAAGGCTCAGCTGGGCGTAGACTTTCAGGCATAGGTTGAAGAGCTACGTAAGGCTCAGCAGGGCGTAGACTTTCAGGCATACAGAACTAAGAACAAAGGAACACTCAGCTGGTAGTAGACTTCCAGGCATAGGTTGAAGAGCTACGTAAGGCTCAGCTGGGCGTAGACTTTCAGGCATAGGTTGAAGAGCTACGTAAGGCTCAGCAGGGCGTAGACTTTCAGGCATACAGAACTAAGAACAAAGGAACACTCAGCTGGTAGTAGACTTCCAGGCATAGGTTGAAGAGCTACGTAAGGCTCAGCTGGGCGTAGACTTTCAGGCATAGGTTGAAGAGCTACGTAAGGCTCAGCAGGGCGTAGACTTTCAGGCATACAGAACTAAGAACAAAGGAACACTCAGCTGGTAGTAGACTTCCAGGCATAGGTTGAAGAGATACGTAAGGCTCAGCAGGGCGTAGACTTTCAGGCATACAGAACTAAGAACAAAGGAACACTCAGCTGGTAGTAGACTTCCAGGCATAGGTTGAAGAGCTACGTAAGGCTCAGCAGGGCGTAGACTTTCAGGCATACAGAACTAAGAACAAAGGAACACTCAGCTGGTAGTAGACTTCCAGGCATAGGTTGAAGAGCTACGTAAGGCTCAGCTGGGCGTAGACTTTCAGGCATAGGTTGAAGAGCTACGTAAGGCTCAGCAGGGCGTAGACTTTCAGGCATACAGAACTAAGAACAAAGGAACACTCAGCTGGTAGTAGACTTCCAGGCATAGGTTGATGAGCTACGTAAGGCTCAGCAGGGCGTAGACTTTCAGGCATACAGAACTAAGAACAAAGGAACACTCAGCTGGTAGTGGACTTCCAGGCATAGGTTGAAGAGCTACGTAAGGCTCAGCTGGGCGTAGACTTCCAGGCATAGGTTGAAGAGCTACGTAAGGCTCAGCAGGGCGTAGACTTTCAGGCATACAGAACTAAGAACAAAGGAACACTCAGCTGGTAGTAGACTTCCAGGCATAGGTTGAAGAGCTACGTAAGGCTCAGCAGGGCGTAGACTTTCAGGTATAGGTTGAAGAGCTACGTAAGGCTCAGCAGGGCGTAGACTTTCAGGTATAGGTTGAAGAGCTACGTAAGGCTCAGCTGGGCGTAGACTTCCAGGCATAGGTTGAAGAGCTACTTAAGGCTCAGCTGGGCGTAGACTTTCAGGCATATTTTGAAGAGCTACGTAAGGCTCAGCAGGGCGTAGACTTTCAGGCATACAGAACTAAGAACAAAGGAACACTCAGCTGGTAGTAGACTTCCAGGCATAGGTTGAAGAGCTACGTAAGGCTCAGCAGGGCGTAGACTTTCAGGTATAGGTTGAAGAGCTACGTAAGGCTCAGCAGGGCGTAGACTTTCAGGTATAGGTTGAAGAGCTACGTAAGGCTCAGCAGGGCGTAGACTTTCAGGTATAGGTTGAAGAGCTACGTAAGGCTCAGCTGGGCGTAGACTTCCAAGCATACAGAACTAAGAACAAAGGAACACTCAGATGGGAGAAGACTGCCATGCATACAGAACTAAGAACAAAGACACACTCAGCTGGTAGTAGACTACCATGCTTACAGAGCTAAGAACAAATGAACACTCAGCTGGTAGTAGACTGCCATGCATACATAACTAAGAACTAAGTAACACTCAGCTGGTAGTAGACTGCCAGGCATACAGAACTAAGAACTAAGTAACACTCAGCTGGTAGTAGACTTCCAGGCATACAGAACTAAGAACTAAGTAACACTCAGCTGGTAGTAGACTTCCAGGCATAGGTTGAAGAGCTACGTAAGGCTCAGCAGGGCGTAGACTTTCAGGCATAGGTTGAAGAGCTACGTAAGGCTCAGCAGGGCGTAGACTTCCAGGCATACAGAACTAAGAACTAAGTAACACTCAGCAGGGCGTAGACTGCCAGGCATACAGAACTAAGAACTAAGTAACACTCAGCTGGTAGTAGACTGCCATGCATACAGAACTAAGAACTAAGTAACACTCAGCTGGTAGTAGACTGCCATGCATACAGAGCTATGAACTAAGTATCACTCAGATGGGAGAAGACTGCCATGCATACAGAGCTATGAACTAAGTATCACTCAGATGGGAGAAGACTGCCATGCATACAGAGCTAAGAACAAAGGAACACTCAGCTGGGAGCGGACTATAGAGTATCTATTTCAGGGCTGTGTTTATTTATTCATAGTTCTTATGCATATGGAATATCTAAACTGCACTGTAAAGTCTGGATAACTGATACAGTAGCTAGAAATAAGATAACATTCTTATGAGCGTGGTGCAAAAATGACTCACCATTGAGCAAGGTAGGCTAAAGGTTTCGCCCAAATGTCTGCTCCTACGTTTATATCTTATTCTACTAAACCACTGGAACCTGAATTTAAAGCTAAAATTAGATGTTTTTTTTAGTTTTTAGCTGAAAACGAATAAAAATTATCCAAGGACAGTAACTGATCGAAAATCCAAAACGATCATATATTAAATTAGTATTATTCTATTTTTAACGCTTCATGAAGCTTTGAATGTTAAATAATTTTGGTATCTACTGCTTTATAGATCTGGAAAGCAATACATAGCAAATATTAATTGCCAGTAGTAAACTTCCGACGCTGGTGTCCTACCAAAATCTGTTGGTATTTAAAAAAAATTAATTAAATTTAACTGATAATATTACGTGCAGTGTACTGTTGTGATGTTGCTAACTGGACAAAAGGCGCTTTTATAACGTCTTTAAAACAAACTTACACATTCAGCTGTTTATTAAATGTTAACGTTATTGAACAAAGTTTTTATTGTAAACTGTGAGTATATTAATTAGGAAACGTTTACACGAGAATGTCATTAGGTTGAACAACATTGCGGTTCTGTTAACTTAAATAGGTTTACAACTTCAAAAAAAAAAACTTTATAAATACAACACGGTATAAAGCACGCCCTCAAGGTATCAGACTCACAAAAACACGTACATTGAGAATACTCGCAATCTATTACAAAATCTATTACACGAAAAGGTTAAGTAGGATTGCATTCCATCCATAATATTCATACATGAAAATATTTAGAAAATTTTTTTAATTTCTTATAAACCTGTATAGATTAATAACAGAGGGGCTTCAGTGACACAACTTTGGAAGTATTTAAACTAATGGGCTCATAAGAGCTATTCGTTAATTTAGCTCATCAAATCCAGACCATTGTCCTCTTATTGGGCTCATTAATTGTCTTCTCTATTTCCTATAACTACCCAGGGCAATCATGACAAGCGTACACTTCAATTTTATGGCAAAGCGTATCTGACCTGGTCATGCAGACCTGCCCAAGGAAAAGGGAGAAAGGAAATTAACTCATCGACATGCCCAAATATTTACAGTTCTGAAATAACATAACCCATCGCCAAAACTCACACAAAGTGTATAAAATCACAGAGAGTATGCTTAGTCTAAATGATTTCACTCTCCACGTAAGTTTACGGAACCAACGATGGAGGTTTAATGGATGGAGGGAACCAGAAGAGCCAACCATGGGACAGTTAGGAGCAGACTCTTGTTTGCATAGAATAAGAGAATAGAATGAAACCAGATTTATAAAGAGAGCAGCCCGCGGTCTCAAGGAAGGCTAGCCATTCCGTGTTCCAACGTGCATAACTTAATAAAACAGGTTGTAAAGTTGATTGAAGGAAAATAGCTTGACGAACTGTCGTTAATTCACTAGAGATTGGATTAATTATATAAATTACGAAGCATGCTAGAACATTGTTTGCGTTGAAGCTATAAATAAGGCCGTGTTCAGGGAATCGGAAGAAGGGTGTGAACTCCATGGGTGGTCTTTATTACTAGTGTTGTATTGTATTGGTCGATGATTGTATTATTGCTACTGACAAGTAAAGTTAAATGCTTTCATTTTCAATTCCTTTATTAGTTCACATTTCCTCAATATATACCTTGTTCAAGTTACCAGTTGTTAATAAAATACTTTTTATTCTTTCACTCAAGTTCATACACTTTTTTTAAAGCTCGTAGTAGATGACACTTGATGTTAGTACACGTTTTTTCAAATAATTATCAAGTAATCAATTAAGATTCACCGAACGTAATGGACTATAAAATTCAAGAGATTAATTAGGTGATTAAATTTTAATTTAGTTTTAGTTCTATATGCGAAAAAAACTTTTCATAAAAAGGGCAAGGAATGCAATATAGCTATTTCGTCCCATTTGGCTTAAAACAAGTGAGAATATATGATTTTATATAACAATTGATTTTATGTTATAGGTTATGTGAAAAACAGCTGTTTTAACGCATAGGTTATGTTACTTTATTTTTAATAATTGTAATTATTTTTAAAATGTAATTAAAATAAAATTTTTCTTTGTTGACCTAAGTAGAAATTGAGTTTAAACATTTTTTGTATATACTATTTCTTTACTTGAAATAATTAAATTTATTTAAGCATTACAAAGTTGTAGGTTATACAAAAGAATTTACCTTTTCCTAAATGAGGAAAAGCCGTTTCGAGAGCTGCTGCTGTTGTTACTATGAGCAAATGGTGACAAATTGATAAGAGTAAAATTATTTAAGTGCGACATATTATTTGTGCGCCAATACTGTCCGTTTTAAAATGTTTGAAATACATTTTCAGGCAATCTGTATACAATGTGAATTTATTTTGTCTCCGTGACGGGGTTTTTATTATTCTGTAGATTTATTATGAGTTTTTCCCTCTACAAAAGATAAAAATGTTCAACACAAAACGTTTATTAATGTAAAAAGTTTTAAAATATTTCTGCAAGTTTCTAAAAATTAAATAACAAGTTTGGCAGTCTATATCTATAAAAATGAATGTTTGTGTGTATGTATGTATACATTTATGTGTGTTATAGACGCCTAAACCGCTGAACAGAAGTTGATGGAATTTAGAGAGCTTGTTTAACATATTTCCAGGATGGTTCCTGTGAAGTCTGGTGCAGATCCATCCACAGGGCTCCGCCCCAGAGGTTTAGGATGGTTCAAAAACCGATGTTTATATCTATATATCTTATGAACGCCTAAACGACTGATCATTTTAATCACATTTGGAGAGATTCTTCAACATATTTTCCGGATGGTTTTTGTGAAGTTTGGTGTACAGGGCTCCGCTGCAGAGGTTATGATGGTTCAAAAACTGATATATTTATGTATGTGTATATATATATATATATATATATATATATATATATATATATATATATATTTGTGTGTGTGTGTGTGTGTGTGTATCTGTCTGTGTGTGTGTGTGTATGTGTGTTTGTGTGTTTGTGTGTATATATATTATGAACGCCTAAACCGCTGTACATAAGTTTATGAAATTTGGAGTATGTGTAACATACTCCCAGGATACTTCGTATCAAGTTTGGTGTATATTCACCAAAGGGCTCGGTCCCCAAAAACCGATATATATATATATATATATATATATATATATATATATATATATATATATATATATATATATGTATATATGAATGTGTGTATGTATATGTCTTATGGACGTCAAATCCACTAAACAGAAGCTAATTATTTAGAGAGATTGTTTACCTTATTCCCAAGATAGTTTGTGTGACCCCAAAGATTTAGGATGGCTTAAACACCGATGTATCTGTATATGTGTATGTATATGTCTTATGTTCGCAAAAACCGCTGAACATAAGTTAATGAAATTTGGAGGAATTGTTTAACATATTCTCAGGTGGGTTAGTGTTAGGTTTGGTGTAGATTCATTCACAGGGCTCCACCCCAGAGGCTTAGGATGGTTCTGTGTAAAGCCTTTGATTTTTATTTCTTATTGTAAAAGTTATGTTTTCGGGCGCAGCGTAGCGCTAGTATCTTTGTGTCGCGGAAATATTGACTTAGTTTTACCACGGTACTTAGCTGGACTATATTCCATGTATTGCTAGATAGATAATTATTGTTGTTAATAATAAATTTAAACATAGGAGTACGTTATTATAAATATTCCTACTAAACTTTAAGATGGTTTGCGTGACACAGAGGCTCGTTTCACGGTTCTGTCGTTTAAAATGCTAAGTTCGGACAACGTCTCCAAGACGAGGGGGTTCGATCTACTTGTTTTAACCCCTCCCCTTATGATTCACCATGTTATACATGCTTTGTGAGTTTCTTGAGGAACAAACTCACAGAGATGCTGTGTAATGTTCTACTTTCCGGGTAGAGACATCATATATCCAGCGAAGGGACCATGCTGACGCGTCGCTATAAGTTTTCCTTATACAGCTACTACCAGGGCATTCTTATATCATTTACCTATCTAGCTTCATTATCTTTTCTTTCCCTTCTTCTACAAGGGTGTGTAGCGTGCACACGATAGTGAGTAGATACGTGACCCTGTGCACGTGATGTCATGAGCTCTCTTATATCGAGTACCAAGGAGTGCCATGTCCTCTCCATAAACCCACCTAGGTCCACAATTCTCTCCTTAAGGAAATAACAGCCGTAGTTAATCATCAACCTGGTCTGAGAATGCGGCTTTTCTCTTTAGATTTTTCATCCCAAATTACGGTCTCAACTTACTTAAATCTTACTTCATTAATGGTTTTTACAGCTTAAGAATTGATTGCTTTTGTTGATTGTCCCTTCAAGAGAAAGTAACCCTTGTAAAATTTATTATCCATTCCGGATAATGTAGTAGAACTATTTGAAATCAATATAATTCTGTAAAGTAATCTTTGATTTTCTGAATAATCAACGACAAAACAATTTTATTGGTGCTGGTTCTGAAATTTATTTCTAAGAAAATCAAAGAGGTAAAATATTCACGCGACATCCTGTCCACACAGTGGATGTGATTAATTATGCTACACAACAACGCCATCTATAGAACGTATTTGATAAACATTTCCACAAAACGGAAACTGGATTCTGCGCTCCAAAGCAAGGAGATTCATCAGGTGTCGCAAGCGGGCGGACAGGACCGTTCTCTTCGCCTACGTCCACCAGGATCACCTGAGGTCAGTAGATTTGGTAGGCTGAGAAATTACATGGATTAAGTTAAACTGGACCGCTAAACACCATTAAAGGATTCTAAATAGTTGAGTGTTAGTAACGTATAATAATAGCCTTTAGCGGCGAAAACTCTAACAAATTATAAAGTGTTGAGATGCCAGTTTCCTTAAATGGAGTGAATCTGGACCTCTTTGTAATGCAAATTGTTTTCTTTTTTCACAACTCGTGTTAATATAAGTTGTAAATGTTGAAAAATTGTTTTTGTTTAAGCTATTATCACAAGCTATCAACCCTAACAGAGTATTTAGTAAAAAGATATATTTTCTTGAGACTTAATTCATTTAAAGTTGCTACTTTTACAGTTTTTAAAAACTGAAAAGTTATTTGAGAAAAGGCAATGAGTGGTCACTTTAGTTCTCCAATATGTACTTATTTTTGTCTCCACACAATTATCTCCTTTAAAGGCATTGGTGATTCCTTTTAAATGAATTTACATACATAGGTAAGGCTCAACCCCCCCAAAACGGAGTTAATTTAATTCCTATTATTTTGTTGGGTATATATTATAACCTAGAGGTAACCTCTGAATAAAGGTTGAAACAGATTTTAGAATTACCATGGCTTTCGGAAATCTTCGGGGCAATTCGTTCACTTACGGAAATCCTACTTCTGAAATGTGAATTCATATTATTTATGGACGCACTCAAAGACATTACACTTCCAAGATGCTTAAAGGCCCAGGTTATGCGAGTTACCATACTTGAGTAGCTAAACACAAGATGTATTAGTGTAATATTTAAATCAAGTTTTACAAAGTAAACAAAGAGATACAGACAGCTCGTCCCCTGTATATATTTCTTTAACTAATTAGTTTGGGATCATATTGATCACTTCCAATATATCATTATAGATTGCATATTGAAATCATTAGTACAGCCCAAGTATCGTGCAATTAATTATTCCAGACTTGTAGAACAATAATTCAATATACCGCAAGCATTGCCCCCACATTGTGATGCAGCAAATTATACACTGCAGACTTGTGACGATCATTATTACCACATATCCTTGCTTCGTAACTAATCGGTAAATGTAGCCGTAGCAAGAGTTAATACGATTTAAATAGCGTAGAAAATATAGATTTACGTATGAAACGGTACAAATATTACTAAATTCTGTTTTAAGGTTGAAAATATTTGTGCTATAAATTACGTTGTACTTCCATCAATGTTATATTTATTAAGCTTAAGAAACGCAATTTAATAATATTAAAGACTGTGGAATTATTGCAGTATTATATCACCTTGTCTAAGGATTTTATAATAAATATATAAAATATATACCAGCAGATTATTAAATAATGCGGAGAAAAAGCATTACCTTAATCATATTATTTTATTAATGTTAAGTTTCTAACTGATCTTCCACTTAAAGAGTCTTTAAAGGTTGGCAATAACCCGCATTCACGTGAGTACTGATTTATATAGTTACTGTTATCACAGATGCGCTATTCTCGTAGATTTTCGGCTGTTAGTGTCTTCGTCGCAAAGGTTGGCAATAACCCGCATTCATATGAGTACTGATTTATATAGTTACTGTTATCACAGATGCGCTATTCTCGTAGATTTTCGGCTGTTAGTGTCTTCGTCGCAAAGGTTGGCAATAACCCGCATTCATATGAGTACTGATTTATATAGTTACTGTTATCATAGATGTGCTATTATCGTAGATTTTCAGCCATGACACATTTTTCTCATTAATCGATTACTACTACTTTTTCTTACAGGATACTTTGGAGCTTCTGGTACTCTCTCTTCTCACTTTATATCCTAGATATTCCAGTTTTATTTCTTTATCTAGGATCAAGTCCTTGATTTGAGTCCTCCTATCACCTCATTATCTTACACTCCTTCTGGTTATGAGATTCTCAATATTAAAAAAAAAAAACTTGTAATTGGGTGTAGCTTTTCAGTCTTCTACATTATTTTTTCAATTCAAAACTATTTTTTCTTGTTTAAATAAATATTGTAAATTATATTTTTATAAAATATAAAATTAATATTTTATTTAGGTTTTATTTGAATTGTATTTCAGTGAAACAACAATGTTACTGAAGTAGGGGAAATACGGTTGTGAAAACTTATTACCCAAATATTTTCACAATTTTAACAAACAAACTTTTTAAAAGAGTAGAAAAATTGTATAGTAAAATTGTGTATATAAGAGTTCTAAGATAATGAACTTTTAGAGTGATCGAAGACAAGAATAATACAATCTGTGTTTATGTTATCTGTGACTGCATCTGTGAAGTGTTATTAACGGTATTAGCGTGGCTATGTATGTTTGGCCACAGATCTGTAGTACACAGAGCAATCAGCCAATCTAGGCACGACAGTCGGTTGTACCAATATATTGCAACTTTTGATTCTCATAGTAAACAACATTTTCTTACATGACACACGTTTTCTTGTTAGTTTGTATAAGTCATTTAAGAGTTTAAACACATCTATGAAATATTTTCATATTATTATATTATAGTAGTTTCCAGTACAAATAATAAACAGTCACTACATTCTGAAATATATTTAAATATATACAACAATGAATCTTCACTATGTGGAAGCTATACGGTACTTAATTTTAAACCGTTTAGTACTACATGGTTTAAATACAATAAAACATGTTACAGGTACATATTACACGTTATATATAATATTAAACATATTACATGTTACAAGAAAAAGATTTTATTGTAATAACATTTTTTAATCACTCTAAATTAACTTAACTTCTCTAACAAATCACTTTACCCGGAAAAATGAAATCTCACGAGACGCCTCAAATTTTAAGAGTTTTGTTGCTTAGTACGTTTTATCCAGTGTTTCGTGTAATATAAGAACAATAATTCTAATATAAAATTAAAATATTCTCACTTAGATAAAATCGGACCAATGTATCAGCCACTATTCACTGCAGATGACCGTGCTGTCGAAACGCATTTAAATTAATACAATATTTATTGAGAGTATTTGTTTAGTTTATTTTTTCATTTATCAATGTTGACTTTAAATTTTATTAATGTTCAGCGACTTAATGTTGTTAAATATAGCAAAGGTTATATGGCAAGCACATGCAAGCTACACCCTGCTTCCTTTAGCCACAAAAACAAAACAAGAAATGCCACGAAAATTAAAGTCTTTTGTCAGTTATAATCGTTTCTAATCAAACGCACAGTAAAATCTTTATAGTATGCTTTAAAAAAATAATAAATTGATTTATAAAGTTGTAAGACAGTTTGATTGTATGCGTCTTAGATACAGAATTAGTTTTCCCGCTCGTCTACAGGGCTATTCGTACTGACCATGATGTAGCGTACGTTCAACTCAATCAACCAGACGCACAGATTCAGCTACACAATAAGTGATAGAATCCGCCTAATTATTGATAAAATAGCGGGCATTGTTTCGTCACAAGCAACAACCAACAGGTGGTCGCTCCAGCTGATGTTTTAATAACATTGCTTTTGCTTTGGACTTGTTTCAACAATTCGATCGCTGGTGGATTGTGTAGCGCGTGCACGAGTCTTGGAATGTTACGCTCAGTCACTGACGCTGCAGGATCACCTAACACAATAGCAAAGGCTACACTGCTGGTTCTTTCCTAAGCCACAATTATATTTTAAATTAAATTATCGGAATTCTACATTCAATAGTAAATTGAAAACATTTACATTTAGAACCAAAGTTTGGCAATTGTTTAAAACTATTTAATTTTTTTACTACAAATAAGAATTTTCTTAGAATAGTGACAAATTAATATATATTTATTTTAAGATAAATACCACGCTATTATATTTTACTTTACTATATTAATACCAATAAACGCAAAAATACAAAATGTCTGAATAGTTGGGTAGATGGGAACCCGATTCTCTGACGTATAAAAGCCAAAGGTATTTTCTCCTTTCAAGTTCCACGCCACTGACACTTCCCCTTCGGATCTGTGAGGAAATTTCTACTTATTGATCTTATAAGATCTCTATTTACCCACGAATAATAGGACCTTAATCTACAAACTCTACCTACTCTCACTGAGGAAGATATTCTTACTGAAAAATTTCCTTTAAAGTAACATAACATTCGGTTTTAATACTTAGTAGTGAAAATATCATTTCCTAAAGAGTAGAATAAATATATTAGGCTAAATTTTAAAAAAATAGTAAAGTATTTGAATTGAAAAATATTTACAATATTTTGTATTACATTCTCCCTCTTGGTTCGAAATCAATGTAAAATGTCGCTGGCTTTGTATAAGACAACTAATTTGGCAACCCTATGTAAATGCAAGGTTTCTAAAAGCTCAAAATGTACATGAAGGCATACATAGAGAGCGCTGAAATGATCAGACAAGACACGGGTTCAATCCCAACAAGTGGTGGCGTCTTTTATTTTCTTCTAAAGCTATAAATAAAAGTACACATTAAAAATATCGTGATTATTTAAATTTTTACTCAAAGTATTACTGTTTCATAAACTTGTAATAGTTGTTGCTC
>JBAIZL010000003.1:63977407-63997407 GCA_036971475.1 Prosapia bicincta | reverse complement strand
AAAGGGTTGCAATCTGATTAATGCGGTACGTAAACCAAAGGTAAGCCCCAGTCCCCGCCTAGCATTAGAGACAATCTGCAAAGGGTATTGGGTGAAGCATGACGCGAATAAGGCGCAAAGGGATGCAAATTGATTAATGCGGCACATAGACCAAGGGTAAGCCCCAGTCCCCGCCTAGCATTAGAGACAATCTGCAAAGGGTATTTAGTGAAGCGTGGCGCGAATTAAGGCACAAAGGGTTGCAATGTGATTATTACGGCACCATGTGAACCAAAGCTCTAGTCCCCACCTCGCATTATAGACAATCTGCAAAGGGCATTGCATGAAGCATGGCGCGAAGTAAGGTGCAAAGAATTGCAATCTAATTAATGCGGCACGTGGACCAAGGGTAAGCCCCAGTCCCCGGCCCGCATTAGAGACAATCTGCAAAGGGCATTGCATGAAGCATGGCGCGAAGTAAGGCGCAAAGAATTGCAATCTAATTAATGCGGCACGTAGACCAAGGGTAAGCCCCAGTCCCCGGCCCGCATTAGAGACAATCTGCAACGGGTATTGGGTGAAGCGTGGCCCGAATTAAGGCGCAAAGGGTTGCAATCTAATTAATGCGGCACGTGAACCAAGGGTAAGCTGTAGGTCTGCCTCGGATTAATGACAATCTGCAAAGGGTATTGGGTGAAGCATGGCGCAAATAAGACGCAAAGGGTTGCAATCTGATTATGCGGCACGTGGACCAAGGGTAAGCTCTAGTCCCTCCCTCGCATTAAAGACAATCTGCAAAGTGTATTGGGTGAAGCGTGGCACGAATTAAGGCACAAAGGGTTGCAATCTGATTAATGCGGCACGTGAACCAAGGGTAAGCCCCAGTCCCCGCCTAGCATTAGAGACAATCAGCAAATGGTATTTTGTGAAGCGTAGCGCGAATTAAGGCACAAAGGGTTGCAGTGTGATTAATGCGGCACCATGTGAACAAAGGGTAATCTCTAAACCCTTCCTCGCATTAAAGACAATCTGCAAAGGGTATTGGGTGAAGCGTGGCGCGAATTAAAGCGCAAAGGGTTGCAATCTGATTGATGCGGCACGTGAATCAAGGGTAAGCTGTAGATCTGACTCGCATTAGAGACAATCTGCAAAGGGTATTGGGTGACGCGTGGTCGCGAGTTAAGGCGCAAAGTGGTCCAATCTGATTAATGCGGCACGTTGACCAAGTTTAAGCCCCAATCCCCGCCTCGCATTAGACAATCTGCATAGGGTATTGGGGGATGCGTGCCGCGAATTAAGGCGCAAAGGGTTGCAACCTTATTATTGCGGCATGTGAACCAAGGATAAGCCCCAGTCCCCACCTTGCATTAAAGACAATCTGCAAATGGTATTTAGTGAAGCGTGGCGCGAATTAAGGCACAAAGGGTTGCAATGTGATTATTACGGCACCATGTGAACCAAAGGTAAGCTCTAGTCCCCACCTCGCATTATAGACAATCTGCAAAGGGCATTGCATGAAGCATGGCGCGAAGTAAGGTGCAAAGAATTGCAATCTAATTAATGCGGCACGTGGACCAAGGGTAAGCCCCAGTCCCCGGCCCGCATTAGAGACAATCTGCAAAGGGCATTGCATGAAGCATGGCGCGAAGTAAGGCGCAAAGAATTGCAATCTAATTAATGCGGCACGTAGACCAAGGGTAAGCCCCAGTCCCCGCCCGCATTAGAGACAATCTGCAACGGGTATTGGGTGAAGCGTGGCCCGAATTAAGGCGCAAAGGGTTGCAATCTAATTAATGCGGCACGTGAACCAAGGGTAAGCTGTAGGTCTGCCTCGGATTAATGACAATCTGCAAAGGGTATTGGGTGAAGCATGGCGCAAATAAGACGCAAAGGGTTGCAATCTGATTATGCGGCACGTGGACCAAGGGTAAGCTCTAGTCCCTCCCTCGCATTAAAGACAATCTGCAAAGTGTATTGGGTGAAGCGTGGCACGAATTAAGGCACAAAGGGTTGCAATCTGATTAATGCGGCACGTGAACCAAGGGTAAGCCCCAGTCCCCGCCTAGCATTAGAGACAATCAGCAAATGGTATTTTGTGAAGCGTAGCGCGAATTAAGGCACAAAGGGTTGCAGTGTGATTAATGCGGCACCATGTGAACAAAGGGTAATCTCTAAACCCTTCCTCGCATTAAAGACAATCTGCAAAGGGTATTGGGTGAAGCGTGGCGCGAATTAAAGCGCAAAGGGTTGCAATCTGATTGATGCGGCACGTGAATCAAGGGTAAGCTGTAGATCTGACTCGCATTAGAGACAATCTGCAAAGGGTATTGGGTGACGCGTGGTCGCGAGTTAAGGCGCAAAGTGGTCCAATCTGATTAATGCGGCACGTTGACCAAGTTTAAGCCCCAATCCCCGCCTCGCATTAGACAATCTGCATAGGGTATTGGGGGATGCGTGCCGCGAATTAAGGCGCAAAGGGTTGCAACCTTATTATTGCGGCATGTGAACCAAGGGTAAGCCCCAGTCCCCACCTTGCATTAAAGACAATCTGCAAATGGTATTTAGTGAAGCGTGGCGCGAATTAAGGGACAAAGGGTTGCAGTGTGATTAATGCGGCACCATGTGAACCAAGGGTAATCTCTAAACCCTTCCTCGCATTAAAGACAATCTGCAAAGTGTATTGGGTGAAGCGTGGCACGAATTAAGGTGCAAAGGGTTGCAATCTGATTAATGCGGCACGTGAATCAAGGGTAAGCTTTAGATCTGCCTCGCATTAGAGACAATCTGCAAAGGGTATTGGGTGACGCGTGGATGCGAGTTAAGGCGCAAAGTGTTCCAATCTTAATAATGCGGCACGTTAACCAAGTTTAAGCCCCAATCCCCGCCTCGCATTAGAATCAATCTGCAAAGGGTATTGGGGGAATCGTACCGCGAAGTAAGGCGCAAAGGGTTGCAATCTGAATTATGCGGCACGTGGAACAAGGGTAAGCCCCAGTCCCCACCTCGCATTAGAATCAATCTGCATAGGGTATTGGGTGAAGCGTGGCGCGAATTAAGGCGCAAAGAGTTGCAATCTGAATAATGCGTCACGTGAACCAAGGGTAAGCCCCAGTCCCCACCTCGCATTAGAATCAATCTGCAAAGGGTATTGGGGGAATCGTACCGCGAAGTAAGGCGCAAAGGGTTGCAATCTGAATTATGCGGCACGTGGAACAAGGGTAAGCACCAGTCCCCATCTCGCATTAGAGACAATCTGCAAAGGGTATTGGGTGAAGCATGGCGCGAATAAGGCGCAAAGGGTTGCAAAGTGATTAATGCGGCAAATAGAACAAGGGTAAGCCAAAGTCTCCGCCTCGCATTAGAAACGATCTGCAAAAGGTATTTTGTGAAGCGTGGCGCAAATAAGACGCAAAGATTTGCAGTCTGATTATGCGGTACGTGGACCAAGGGTAAGCCCCAGTCCCCACCTAGCATTAGAGAAAATCTGCAAAGGGTATTTAGTGAAGCGTGGCGCAAATTAAGGGACAAAGGGTTGCAGTGTGATTAATGCGGCACCATGTGAACCAAGGGTAATCTCTAAACCCTTCCTCGCATTAAAGACAATCTGCAAAGTGTATTGGGTGAAGCGTAGTGCGAATTAAGGCGCAAAGGGTTGCAATCTAATTATGGGACACGTGGTCCAAAGGTAAGCCCTAGTCCCCACCTCGCATTAGAAACAATCCTCAAAGGGTATTTTGAGATTCATGCCGCGAAATAAGGGTTGCAATCTGAATTATGCGGCACGTGGACCAAGGGTAGGCCCCAGTCCACCTCGCATTAGAGATAATCTGCAAAGTGTATTTTTGGGAAGCGGGCCGCGAATTTAGACGCAAAGTGTTGCAATCTGATTAATGCAGCACGTTGACCAAGGGTTAGCCCCAGTCCCCGCCCCGCAATAGAGACAATCTGCAAAGGGTTGCAATGTGATTAATGCTGCACGTTGACCAAGGGTTAGCCCCAGTCCCCGCCCCGCAATAGAGACAATCTGCAAAGGGTTGCAATGTGATTAATGCTGCACGTTGACCAAGGGTTAGCCCCAGTCCCCGCCCCGCAATAGAGACAATCTGCAAAGGGTTGCAATGTGATTAATGCTGCACGTTGACCAAGGGTTAGCCCCAGTCCCCGCCCCGCAATAGAGACAATCTGCAAAGGGTTGCAATGTGATTAATGCTGCACGTTGACCAAGGGTTAGCCCCAGTCCCCGCCCCGCAATAGAGGCAATCTGCAAAGGGTTGCAATGTGATTAATGCTGCACGTGAACCAAGGGTAAGGTCTATTCCCCGCCTCGCATTAGAGATGCCGCCGAGGGTATTATCTGCCGAGGGTATTAGGTGAAGCTTGGCGCTAGTTGCGTTTGAACAACATTAAACAATAATAAAAAAAACCTTTCATTGGGTCACGGTATTTATCATTGCATTTTGTTTCTTAACGTAGTTTGTATAACATTTTTAGAAACAAAGGTTTTTTTAAACTTGGCTGATTTCACATTAGCTAAAGTAAAACAAATAATAATGCAACGCTGAATTGTAATAAAATACTATTTAGCATGTAACAAAATACTTTTACATACATTTTACTATGTGACATTTTATTACAAAAAAAATACTGTCAAAAATTAATTTTTAACCTAGAAAGGAAAAAAACGAAATAAAATTTAATATTCGTTCAAATAACTTGAAGTGAGAGATATTAAGTATTAATAAGATATTAAGTACTTTTTCGCATTTCTATAAGAAACATACATTTCGGCAGAGAGGGGAAGACAAGTCATTCTAAACAAGAAAAGTAACAGTTCATTTTGCCTGCGTTTCTTTTACAAATATGGATCTTGTTTTACTTGTCCAGTTAAAACCAGATGAATATCGTGAACTGTAAATAATAAGTTATGGAACGCTTTCCGTGACCGGAATTGTAGAGCAAGGGAATTTATTGTCCTGTCGTAACCCGACAGCGAAGCTCAGAGTCCCCCTGCTCTTGTTTGGCTTTACGGACCATAAAGAACGAATCTCCTACAGAAACTTCCAACTTCGGGAGTTGGAGTGAATTACAAGTGTTTTAAAATCTACATTTTTATGGCTGCAATAAAGCGTATACAGTGGAGGACCGGAATATTTTCACTAAGTGTAACCCCGTGAGATATTGCCACATTCTCTCGGACCTTCCATCCGGGTTTAACAATCTATAACTTGATTATAATATTTTCCTAACAGTTCTTAAGGTTTGTAGAGGCTGAAGTGCCTTACAATCGCCGAATTTGGCCTTTAAAGATACGTTGCGTTTACATTTAGTTTCTTAAGGCAGGATTCGTTCTTTCAACTTCTTTGCTCAATGTTTGTCATTCTTTGAATCCGTGTATTCTCTAAGGATGTCCCGTTACACTTTACGTGCCTCAGTCTCATAGATCCTGGACAGGTCTTTTGGGAATAACATAAACATCCCAGTTGTGCTTCATTTTGGTTCACCGATCTGTACAAGACCAATGAGCATTCTCTTCCAACGTCGACCCGTGCTGGATGTTACATGACCTTTTAACATTGCCTCTTGACACGACTTTGGGATTGCCTCATCCACCCCGGTCCTGTGCCTTTGCGACTCACAGAGCCCGTCACATCTATCGCTGCTGAGGTAAAGCCGTGGCTGTTGTTCTACAGCCCTTGTGTCCAAACTAAATAGCCTTTCTTATGGATAGAAGTTGAATTTCCCTCTTAGGCAAATGTGCAACCTTTGAGAAGTTAGATATGGGCCTCACGATTAGGAAAGAATTAGATATAAAAAGATAAAGGAATTAGGAAATGGAGGACCAGCAAAGGAGAAGATGGGGGGGAAGCACTTTGGGTGCCTTAAAGATATGACTCCCTTCCTTGTTATTTTTATTAGGCTATATAATTTCAATATTTTTTGGTAATTTTGAATAATTAAGTAAGTATTGAATAATAATAATAAATCTTTGATAATTTTCCTCGTTTTCATGATCTAAGAGAATTTTAAATAAATACTGATTAAATTGCTTTATACACGTACAGCAAAAGAATCAAAAACCTATTACAGAAAATTCGTTATATTGAGATATATATTTATCCAATATAGTTTATCAACGAATGTATTGCTAATAAAGGACCGCTGGTTGATAGGCGTAGCAAGGCCGAGAGGTATTTATAGGAAACATATTTCTCTGAGTTAAAGGGTAGGCAATTTGTGTTAGTTTTTATCTTAAAATAAAGAAAGTTACGCCTGAAAGAGAATTAAATGGAGTAAAAATAGCTTGTGGAAGAACAGTTTTTATTTGTCAAAAGATTTGTGCATCGAGATATAGAGAATCTGTTTAGTATGATGTTGCAAACTTTAAATATTAAAAGAAACACAGGAGCCATCTCTCTCACACACAGAGCGGGCAATACGGGGGTTGTAAGTTGTCTTCAATTTTTTTTTTTTTTTTTTTTTGGCGGGTTCAAACGTTTGTCATACTTTAGACTACATTTTATGTCCCCAAAGTTATAATAGAAAATGAGTGTTCTACATTTTTATAAAATTTTATATTATTTAGGGTTTCCTTCTAATGTGATTTCATTCTCAAACAAGGAGTTTTTTAATTGTAATATTTTTCATTGTAATTTGATGAAGCAAAAAATCTAGTTGTAGTGTAAACAATCTAAACATTTTTGTTTAGGCTAGATGTATAGCGTAATTCATAAATTTTGAGAAGGATTGGTACATCAGGGACACTCTCTCTCTCCCACACACACTGCAGCGGAGCACGCACCGCGCCGCCTGCGGGTTGTCCCGCCCCGCACGGGCCCCAGCGCCGCCGCCTCCACCCTTACCCCACCGCAAGCTCAGAATTGTGACAGGGCCTATCCTAGCCAAACTAGGATACTGTGCAATGACCCGCCAAAATCTGCCAGAGAACAGGTCACTGGACTTTATTATAAAAAACCTAACTTGCTGAAATTTAACCCTTTGGGTACGTACTTCCCGGGGAATGAGTTCTTTAAAGGCATCTTTTTGGCGAAATGACCCTTTGGTTTTAGGAGTGTGTATGAAATCTGTTTTAAATAAAAACACTATTGCTTTGTTGGCAAGTTAGTAAAAAATATGTTTTTTTTTACTTTTTAACTTATTACTACTGCACAGTTTTTACCCATCTTATATCTACTAGTTCGGTAAGTTTTTAAAACTACCTTCCTTTTTATATTTCTCTGTCTAAGAACAGTTAATAATATAAACTTATTTGTTATAGCAATTTCCATTTAATCCTTTAACTAATTAGAATATTGAGAAACAGCAATGAAATTAAAAAACAAAAACAATATAACCCTTCAAGTTAAACACTCATTACATTTAATTTATAAAATAATGAATTAGCAAATTTTCTCTACTCAAGGACAGTTAATAAGATAAAATTATTTGTTATAGCAATTACCCATTTAATCCTTTAACTAATTAGAATATTGAGAAACAGCAATGAAATTAAAAAACAAAAACAATATAACCCTTCAAGTTAAACACTCATTACATTTAATTTATAAAATAATGAATTAGCAAATTTTCTCTACTCAAGGACAGTTAATAAGATAAAATTATTTGTTATAGCAATTACCCATTTAATCCTTTAACTAATTAGAATATTGAGAAACAGCAATGAAATTAAAAAACAAAAACAATATAACCCTTAAAGTTAAACACTCATTACATTTAATTTATAAAATAATGAATTAGCAAATTTTCTCTACTCAAGGACAGTTAATAAGATAAAATTATTTGTTATAGCAATTACCCATTTAATCCTTTAACTAATTAGCATATTTAAAAACAGCAATGAAATTAAAAAACAAAAACAATATAACCCTTTAAGTTAAACAATTGATATCTTTCATAAAACAGAAATTATTTCAATATACAATTTTACTACATTTAGTTCGATAAAGATTATGAACACTTATTTGCCAACAATTAAAAATTAAAATATTTTTGCTTATGTAACTAATTTAGCTTAAACCTTACATTTTATTTGAAATTCTTTACGTAATACATTTATTCACTAGACTCACAATTTCACAACCCCTTAATCCCTCTATGATTTAACTAAATTCTGAAATAATTTCAATTAATTTGCATTAATTAATTTTAACTAATTTTCATTGAACTTTCATTTTAATTCATTTTCACGTTATAAAATACTTGAGCATTAGCGCTGGGAGATGTGGTTTTGCGATATAAAACCTACAAACTGTATGCGAAATCATCTCACATAATATGTAAGGTAAGATAAGACCGAAGGGTTCAGGGCCACTCACAGGGTTTTCCATGTGAGTAGTTACACACGCCATTACACTGTTAGGGCATTAAGAAGGCAATGGGAAAACTGAAAGTATCCTCAGTACATAGTCTACCTCAAAGTGGGTTGCAGTGTTAATGGCACATGCCCGAGGATCGAAAGACGAAAATTTGTAATAAATTTGAAAGTGTTATAAATCTGAAAATGCAGAAAATAGTTTATAAGTCGTATTAGAACGAGCATTCTATCGCAATATAATACCAAAGTAAAAAAATATATAGTTTATAGATATGGAAATAAACAATGAACTGAGGAAATGACAGTTAAAAAGGAAATGACAAAACAGAATATAAACAGTGAAAATGTTCACCTAAATTATAAAATATTTGAAAATGAAAAAGGGAAACACAAACATTTAAAAATATGTGCCTTATAAATACACACAAACTACAGAAACTACTATTTATTTTACTAAAAAGGACAATATGTTTATTGTACAAACTAGGGGCGTGTAGGGGCAAATGCCCCTTCATATTGATACAAATTTTAAACTTTTGTATGATAATTTAATTTTGTAATACAAATTTATTTAATATAATTAAAATTTTTTATAACAAACTTTCCTTATAAACTATATATTTTGGAAATGCGTTTTAAATTTGATTTTTTGACCAATCGTATTATCAGTATGTATCTTTAATCCATCTTGAGATTTTACTCGACCTATTGCAGCATAAAGGTGATCATGTGTAAAAACAGGTTTGGTCGATTGAAGCCGTACTTATAGTTATTGAAAATGTAAGTGTTAAAGGATATTTGTTCCTTTTCGTTTAAAATGGCATGTGAGGATCTGTTGATATTAATTTAATTATTGGTAGAAATATGATGTTTCCTTTTCCAGGACCAGTGTTTATTTCTAATTTAATACACTTGTCAAACACAGTGCGATAAGACGTACTCCAGTAACTAAACCTGATCCCAAGTTCATATTTCTAATTAACCTTTAATATTGTTAAAATATTTGGACTCAGCTGTTTTTCATATAATATTTGTGCAGCTGTTTCTCAGCTGAAATATTTGAAAATCACATTCAGCTGTTTTTCATTTTTATGTATTTCTTATGGAGATGTTTGGTAACTTCAAGCTCTTCGAAACCCTCTAAATGTTGTAAATTGAGGAAAACCTATATTTCCCCGCTCCTTCGTGGAAATACCTTTAATTTGGCCATCTCCCGGCTCTGTACGACCTTCCAAGCCCCCACAAAGTTTCTCTCACAATTCGCCTTACGAAATTATATATGTGGATATATAAATACACATTAACGAATACCAAAGAGCCATAATAAATACTTTACTCATGTAATCCTTTGTAAGGTAGACATATCTCAACTGACCGAGTATAGGAGACAATTCCAAGGCCACTCGTTAATCCCTGTCATAATCCGGGCTCTGTGGCTGGTTACGTAAAATCTGGTTCAGAAAGTCTGGGCGGCCATGCTACTGCTTGGGGAAACTACTAACTTTAATTTACTTGGAAAAAAACATATTTATTAAATTAATTCACAGCGATATGTTATAAATGGAGAAAGCATAAGTATAATATAAAAATAAACATTTTCATTGTTAAAGCTGATGGCTACAAGTATTTGCCCAAAATTCTATTTCGTCATTTTAATGTATAATTGTTGAATTATTATTTTGTTTTATTATGAAAACATATAAAACTATAATCAATATAATATGGGGTTACCAGAGTTGAATTTGAATTGATTTTGTTTTCAAGTTTCGGTCTTGTAAAGGTAATTCTTCAGGATTCCAGTAAGGAGTTGGGACACATTAGGCACATCACGAACTCCCACATAGCGTTTCCGCTTCTGGCTCTAGGGAGCGATGTATCCCTTCCTTAGAGTTGTACTCACATTTCCTTATCCATATTTCGCCAGGGATTCCAGTAAGGAGTTGGGACACATTAGGCACATCACGAACTCCCACATAGCGTTTCCACTTCTGGCTCTAGGGAGCAATGTATCCCTTCCTTAGAGTTCTACTCACTTTTCCTTATCCATATTTCGCCAGGTATTCCAGTAAGGAGTTGGGACACATTAGGCACATCACGAACTCCCACATAGCGTTTCCGCTTCTGGCTCTAGGGAGCAATGTATCCCTTCCTTAGAGTTCTACTCACTTTTCCTTATCCATATTTCGCCAGGTATTCCAGTAAGGAGTTGGGACACATTAGGCACATCACGAACTCCCACATAGCGTTTCCACTTCTGGCTCTAGGGAGCAATGTATCCCTTCCTTAGAGTTCTACTCACTTTTCCTTATCCATATTTCTCCAAGGATTCCAGTAAGGAGTTGGGACACATTAGGCACATCACACTCTCCCACATAGCATTTCCGCTTCTGGCTCTAGGGAGCAATGTATCCCTTCCTTAGAGTTCTACTCACTTTTCCCTATCCATATTTCTCCAAGGATTCCAGTAAGGAGTTGGGACACATTAGGCACATCACGAACTCCCACATAGCGTTTCCGCTTCTGGCTCTAGGGAGCAATGTATCCCTTCCTTAGAGTTTTACTCACTTTTCCTTATCCATATTTCTCCAAGGATTACAGTAAGGAGTTGGGGCACATTAGGCACATCACGAACTCCCACATAGCGTTTCCGCTTCTGGCTCTAGGGAGCGATGTATCCCTTCCTTAGAGTTCTACTCACATTTCCTTATCCATATTTCTCCTAGGATTACAGTAAGGAGTTGGGGCACATTAGGCACATCACGAACTCCCACATAGCGTTTCCGCTTCTGGCTCTAGGGAGCGATGTATCCCTTCCTTAGAGTTCTACTCACATTTCCTTATCCATATTTCTCCTAGGATTACAGTAAGGAGTTGGGGCACATTAGGCACATCACGAACTCCCACATAGCGTTTCCGCTTCTGGCTCTAGGGAGCGATGTATCCCTTCCTTAGAGTTTTACTCACTTTTCCTTATCCATATTTCTCCTAGGATTACAGTAAGGAGTTGGGGCACATTAGGCACATCACGAACTCCCACATAGCGTTTCCGCTTCTGGCTCTAGGGAGCAATGTATCCCTTCCTTAGAGTTCTACTCACTTTTCCTTATCCATATTTCTCCAAGGATTCCAGTAAGGAGTTGGAACACATTAGGCACATCACGAACTCCCACATAGCGTTTCCGCTTCTGGCTCTAGGGAGCGATGTATCCCTTCCTTAGAGTTCTACTCACTTTCCTTTATCCAAATTTCTCCTAGGATTACAGTAAGGAGTTGGGGCACATTAGGCACATCACGAACTCCCACATAGCGTTTCCGCTTCTGGCTCTAGGGAGCGATGTATCCCTTCCTTAGAGTTTTACTCACTTTTCCTTATCCATATTTCTCCTAGGATTACAGTAAGGAGTTGGGACACATTAGGCACATCACGAACTCCCACATAGCGTTTCCGCTTCTGGCTCTAGGGAGCGATGTATCCCTTCCTTAGAGTTTTACTCACTTTCCTTTATCCAAATTTCTCCTAGGATTACAGTAAGGAGTTGGGACACATTAGGCACATCACGAACTCCCACATAGCGTTTCCGCTTCTGGCTCTAGGGAGCGATGTATCCCTTCCTTAGAGTTTTACTCACTTTTCCTTATCCATATTTCTCCTAGGATTACAGTAAGGAGTTGGGGCACATTAGGCACATCACGAACTCCCACATAGCGTTTCCGCTTCTGGCTCTAGGGAGCGATGTATCCCTTCCTTAGAGTTCTACTCACTTTTCCTTATCCATATTTCTCCAAGGATTCCAGTAAGGAGTTGGAACACATTAGGCACATCACGAACTCCCACATAGCGTTTTCGCTTCTGGCTCTAGGGAGCGATGTATCCCTTCCTTAGAGTTCTACTCACTTTCCTTTATCCAAATTTCTCCTAGGATTACAGTAAGGAGTTGGGACACATTAGGCACATCACGAACTCCCACATAGCGTTTTCGCTTCTGGCTCTAGGGAGCGATGTATCCCTTCCTTAGAGTTCTACTCACTTTCCTTTATCCAAATTTCTCCAAGGATTCCAGAAACCAGTAGAAACCTTGTAATGATTATAAAATACAATATTTCTATTTTAGCTATGCGATTGAATCTTTCCCTATAAGTCTGGCGTTATGAACTACAATCCTTTATTTTAGACCAATCGTGAATGTCCTTCTCTAATAGGTGTAAGCTGTTTATTTAGTTTAAACAGTTATGAAACTTTTTGAATTTCTCTTTACAGAAGCGTCACATGGGCTACTATTGGCACCAACCTTAATCTATATCCAAAGGTTTAGGCTTCCCTTATGATCACAGGTAATATTTATTTAATAACAAACACCGACCCACCATCAAGAGTATCAATCACAATTCAGAGACAATGCCAGAATGGTTAATAAATCCTCTACACTATAATGTTTAATATATCCTCACTGAAGAAGGTAGCGTTTTCATTGAAACGCTTTTGAGAAATAAATAGTCGATTGTGTATTAGTTTTTGCTATTATTTAGTTAGACCTGATGTCTTCAAGATGTGTCTATGAGTATGAGACGTTTAGAAAGCACGGCAAAAGTCATGCAAGTCAAGGGGATCATGAGGCAAGTGTCGTCCACTTCACGGGGGGTCACGGCAAGTTCCGTCCAGGTCATGGGGGATAACGGCAAATGTTATCAGCGTCACGGGGAATCTCGGCAAGTATCATCCACATCACAGGGGATCAAGGGAAGTGTTATAAAATGCAAGTAAATCATGGAAAGAGTCTTCCTAATCACGAGAGATAACGGAAAGTATAATCCAAGTCACGGTTTATCACGGAAAATGTCAATCAAGTTACAGGGGCCACAGAAAGTGTCCTCCAAGTCACGAGGGATCACCGTAAGTGTCTTCCAAATGAGAGGGGATCACGACAAATTGCCATACAAGTCACGGGAGATCATGGCAAGTGCTATGCAAGTTACAGGGGCCACAGAAAGTGTCCTCCAAGTCACGAGGGATCACCGTAAGTGTCTTCCAAATGAGAGGGGATCACGACAAATTGCCATACAAGTCACGGGAGATCACGGCAAGTGCCATGCAAGTTACAGGGGCCACAGAAAGTGTCCTCCAAGTCACGAGGGATCACCGTAAGTGTCTTCCAAATGAGAGGGGATCATGACAAATTGCCATACAAGTCACGGGAGATCACGGCAAGTGCCATGCAAGTTACAGGGGCCACAGAAAGTGTCCTCCAAGTCACGAGGGATCACCGTAAGTGTCTTCCAAATGAGAGGGGATCACGACAAATTGCCATACAAGTCACGGGAGATCACGGCAAGTGCTATGCAAGTCACGGGGGTCACGACCAGGGTCAGGCAAGTCACGGGGGATCACGGCAAGTGCCATACAAGTCACGAGGGGTCACGGCAAGGGTCAGGCAAAACATGGGAAATCACTCGTGAGAGCTATATTTAGCGTGACTATGAACGCTTTCCTGAGTGGGACCGGAGCTCTAATAATAATGCTGAAATTGCCCGGAGAGGATTTTATCTTCGTAAGCATTATATTGTTCAGTAAAAAAGCAATTAAATGCAATGACGTCATTACACAACCATTTCCTTACATTGTGTCACTTTTTGGCTGCGGTTTAAATCCATCAAGAACGCTATAATAGTATAATAAAAGGCGTCCGATTCATTCCGTTTTACGTCGCTCATATGAAATTAATTTCCAAGTAGTATATAACACTATATTAAGCTGACATCACACTGTTTTCCTTATACAATCTTGTGTAACGTTCCTCGGCTAAACGAAAATGGAGTTTTCAATTAATAATCATAAAAACATTTATCTCTACTACGTCACTATAACTATATTACATTCCGGTTATTGTAATATCTATTTGTTTGGGATAAGATAAAGCACCGCCGCTTGTAGAAGGGTTAATTTTCTTAATTGTTTCTTAGACTACAGTTTAAGTATCCCTTCTGAAAATGAATTTTGAGTAGTAACCATCTCCTTTACGTGGGCAGTGTACATACTTACGGAAATGAAGAATATTAATTGTAAACAGAATGCGCTAAATGTTGCCTGACGTGAAAAGCGAGATGGAAAACCTGGCACGAATAAAATCTGCCGGCAAGAAAGAAAGGGGGTGGGATTTCTTTATAATCAAGGGTAGAGGCGTTTTACCTCTCAGATAACAAGGGTTGGCGAATCTATGAGTAGATAGTGGTTCACATCTTATTCTGCTGACTACCTAAAACTGTCATAAGCACAGAAAATATTATTACTTCTTGTGGAATGAGTGCTTCAAGTCATGTGAACCAACACAACTGTGAAGCAGTCAATTAGTATAATATTGTTAATTACAAGACATAGTTCTTAAAATACTAGGGTGTGAGACGGTCAGTGAGTAAATAAGCGGTCGTTTGTGCTTTTTGTCTGTACTCCTACTTGTTAAACAGGAAGGGGATGTGTGTGTTGGGGGGGGGGAGGGTGGTTGTGTGGGTTGGGTTTGTGAGAGGTGTTAGCTAGATGTCAAATATGTCAAGAGGAACTTCTATGCGTCTTCGTTATCTTTGCTGATTGCGTGCAAGAGGGGAAGTGATGCAGGAGATTGTAAGGAGTGGAGTGGTAGAGTCCAGGTTGGAAGATATATTTGGTTTAGGTCTCGAAATGACGTTGCTGATTTCGTGCAAGAGGGGAAGTGATGCAGGAGATTGTAAGGAGTGGAGTGGTAGAGTCCAGGTTGGAAGATATATTTGGTTTAGGTCTCGAAATGACGTTGCTGATTTCGTGCAAGAGGGGAAGTGATGCAGGAGATTGTAAGGAGTGGAGTGGTAGAGTCCAGGTTGGAAGATATATTTGGTTTAGGTCTCGAAATGACGTTGCTGATTTCGTGCAAGAGGGGAAGTGATGCAGGAGATTGTAAGGAGTGGAGTGGTAGAGTCCAGGTTGGAAGATATATTTGGTTTAGGTCTCGAAATGACGTTGCTGATTGAAAGGAACATCCTCCGACTTAGCGAAGTACACCTGGGAGTACATCTGGGAGTATCCCTGGGAGTACACCTGGGAGTACCCCTGGAAGTACCCCTGGGAGTACACCTGGGAGTACCCCTGGCAGTACACTGGGAGTACCACTGGGAGTAAACTTGGGAGTACCCCTGTGAGTACACCTGGGAGTACATTTGGGAGTATCCCTGGGAGTACACCTGGGAGTACCCCTGGGAGTACACCTGGGAGTACACCTAGTAGTACCCCTGGGAGTACACCTGGGAGTACCCCTGGGAGTACACCTGGGAGTACACTGGGAGTACCACTGGGAGTAAACTTGGGAGTACACCTGTGAGTACCCCTGTGAGTACACCTGTGAGTACACCTGGGAGTACACCTGGAAGTACCCCTAGGAGTACACCTGGGAGTAGATCTGGGAGTACCCCTGGGAGTACACCTGGCAGTACCCCTGGGAGTACCCCTGAGAGTACACCTGGGAGTACCCCTGAGAGTACACCTGAGAGTACTCCTGGGAGTACCCCTGGGAGTACACCTGGGAGTACCCCTGGGAGTACACCTGGGAGTACACCTCGGATTACACTTGGGAGTACACCTGGGAGTACCCCTGGGATTTCCCCATCTGGGAAAATTCGACTCGTGAATACGAGTCACGCAGATGTCAACACTCTGATCGGCAATACGAAGATGCACGAGTACTACTTTTCCTTTTAAGGAATGCACCTCAGGCTGCGTCTATCGGTCCTATCGACCACATATCGGTCCTATTGTGTGAGACTGTAGTAAGAAACGATGAAGAGTATTTATATGTGATTCGAAGATAAGCGCCAAACTAATGTGATACTCCACGAAGAAGGACTGGACTGAGAGTTTCTGAGAACGAAGACCTTTGGGACTCTGCAGAATGACGCAGAATGTATTGAATATATCTGAAGAGAATTGTCGTTACGGATTTGAGAATGATTGATAAGTGGGATTGGATGTCTCGGGAGACCTGGGAGATCAATATATGAATGAACGTTCCTAGGACGGCGTTTAGATAGGAAGGGCTCGTCTTGCCTGTGGTTAGGAGATTGCGAAATTGTGATGGAGATCACAGAAAGGAGAGGTTATAGTAAATTAACAGATGCGGCTGCAAAGGGTGCATCCTGTGGTTGAGTGGGCAATTTTTGAAAGATCAGTGTATGGTTTCTAAAGAAGGATGCGAGTAAAGGAAATGTTTTGGAAAGGGTTCGGGAATTGCGATCCCTGGCAGTAGATCAGCAGAGAGCGGAGGAGTGGCTCGCCGACGAAGATGAACAGGTGCCGGCTGCAACGGTTGCTGGGATGATGACGTTAGCCGTTTATGCTTCGCAATAATTGCATCACATAGAAGTCATTTTTTTTGCTTTGGGACCTTCCTTAGGAAACACCACCCATTACATGCACCGACTCGGGGGATGGTATTTGCGAGTTGAGGTCGTGGGCTGGTCCGCGAAGCACTGCTGTGTTCAACCGAGTTGCTAGGATCCCTTTTAGGTGGTGAATCTAGCTTTCGGCTCTGCCGGAAAGATTTGCTGAAATGCAGCGGACAACATGGTAGGAGAGCTAAAAACATTTCGGATAGTGATTTTTTAATCGAACCAAGAAGAGTGGGAAATAGACCTCAGAGAACACGACTGAAATGATCCGCGTCACCAAATAGGAGCTAGGTGAATGTGACGACAAAACGAGAGAACACGAGATACACATGCATTTGACTTTGGGGCTGTGACGGACATCAAGGAGGGTGGGTCTACCATCGTTGATGGCAGAGCTGCCTTGATGGGAGACTGACAGGCTCTTCCAAGGATGACGTCAAGGTACTTTACAGAATACCTCCGGGCAAGGGGTCTCCCTAATGACTCCGTGGTAGTCTTTTTCTGGGGAAACAGGTTGCTTCCAACTAGTCCTTATGCAACGCAGCTTTAGGTTTCGCGAGTAAGGGTGGCAGGGTGTCCAGTTGGCTATGGTTGAAACTTTACGTCCTCAGCATAGAGGAACAGGGATTCGTTTGGATGAAGAGGGATGGCATAGACAAGAGGAAAGACGGTTCCATGTCGGGTCGTCGTGTTTACATTACTCTCCTAGTGGCGATCTTATGGAACGGGTTTATCGCCTATCACCATTTACTAGAAGTGGAATGTGACATTAAAAAAAACTCTAGAAACAGCTGTAATACCCAACCGGTTGCTATGGTAACTTATTTTTTTATATAATACATTTTTGTTTTAATTTATAAATCCACGTAAAGTCATTTCTTTTTAAATATTATAATGATAAAAAACTGAATAT
Organism: Prosapia bicincta; assembly: GCA_036971475.1. Classification (NCBI taxonomy): domain Eukaryota; kingdom Metazoa; phylum Arthropoda; class Insecta; order Hemiptera; family Cercopidae; genus Prosapia; species Prosapia bicincta. Next base: position 63,979,777 of record JBAIZL010000003.1, on the reverse strand, counting down.
ATACCAAAAACTACAACAAAGTATTTTTCGTTTTAAGTGAAAAACAAGGTTTGCGTGATGTATATTTCGCAAGACTTTTATTTAATGGGTAACGAAAGTTTCCACTGACATTTTACGTAACGTTTTCCTCCAAAGCCGCGTGGAATAAAGCTCCTGTATTTTGTACCCTATACATAACATGCCTAATCTAAGTCCATGACTTTTATATTTATTCAGTTTGTATGTTATTGTTCCATACTCTTATAATGATGCTCAACAAGCGGAAACTCAACAATTCAAATTTACGGTCATGTTTAATCCCAGTAGATAAATTTTCCCCGGTTCTAATTTTAAAACTTATCACGTTAGCCATTAAATAAACAAGCCATTTCTAAATCCCGACGCGACTGGACTCGTATAATAAAACCGGATTATGAGTACAAGGATGATTTATTCTGACTAGACTTTCCGAAATATATAAAGTACAGTCCATGCCATTGTTTGGGTAATACCTAACGGCTGGGCGAGTTTCAGACCCGGCATATAGACTTGATTCGCACCACCTAGTTCACTGAACCAGTTCCTTCTTAGTTCGAGGAACTGTTACACTAACTGTTTCTCCCTTTGTTCTTTAATTAAGCGATTGTTACCAAGTTCACTCACAAGTGAGAGCAAATTGCTAAGTAGAAGTTTTTAGTCATTGCGATGTTTTCTTGAAACTCCTTTTGACATCACTCAAACATGAAATCAGTATTGTTCACTTTAAATGTATTGAATGTCTCACAGTCTTTTATTGTTGAAGAAAGTTATTAAATCAATCTTGACACCCGATATTTAAAACCATAAAATTTTATTTTTTAATGTAAATTAAAATTCTTTTTATATTCGTGGAGAACTGAGGCCCTGAGTTTAAATGCGGGTAGACTCCTTTATCCCGGTTGGGAGAAGGTTTCCTTCAGGTAAGCGGTCCCGGCCAAACGACGCCATACATTACAACTCCTACTCTCCTTACAGCTCCTAGACGTCCCCTACTCTTCCTCAACTTTTCTATTACAGGAGTAGACACCTATTTACGGCCTTGATAGGAGATCGCCTACTCCAGGTCCGGAACTCTGCGAAGAACTGCCAGATTTCTCCTATATCCTTTGTCACAATACTCCAACCCCACCTTTACTCACAATTATTTCCCATCCTCCGTATGTGTCACACTCGCTGATCGCCCTAAAGCTAGAAGCAAAGTTATTAATTCTAAGCTATAATACAAGAATTATTGGAAGAAACAAAAATAAATTAATAAAGACATTTTGTTCGAATGAATGTATTAGAAAAAGCTTTCGATATTTTTGTTATCAATAATGTTTTAATGTTCTGTAAGTGTGACAACTACTTTTGTTTACAGAACTTTAAAATAACTTTAAAAATTTATTGAGCATTTAGGAAACTTGTAATTTGTGTGCAGAAAGATTTTTAACAAATGCAATTTTAGGAGTTTTGTTCCTAGGCCTAAAGACGACCCATTTGTTCTTACTGCTTATGAAGAATATAAATAAGTGTTTTCGGTTACTCCTGGCAATGGTAACGCCCTACTTGCTCATTAATCTGTAGAATGAGTGAAGATCATGAGCATTAAGGCTATAATCTAGATAAATAAAATGAGGCGGGTAACCTAAAAAACATAAATATCTAATCAAGAGAAACAGGGGAAAGTGGAAAAAACTTGAAGAAGTTGAAAATTATAAATTTTTGAGATAATTACAATTCCAGAAAAAAATTATAAAAGCGATTTTTTTTTAGTAAGTAATTTATTTCCCTGAGTCTTTTAGGTCTTCTTGGCTTTTGTGGGAGGTAGTGCTGATAACTTTGTCCTTACATTACGGATGACCGAACTTATGCCGCTAAATATGTGAATAAATGTCACGTCAGTTTTATAAATGGCGGTGTCTTAGTGTTTCGATTTAACTTATTCGATTATTTTGCCAGATTTTCTCAAGTTTTTCCTGGAATTCAATATTCGACCACCCATTTATGTCTAATAATCGGAGAGATAACAACAAGTACAACAAAAACAACAGCGACAACAGCAACAAAAACAACAACAGCAACAAAAACAACAACATCGACAACAATGATGACGACGACGATAACAACTACAATAAAACAAAACAAAAGCAACCAAGAACAACAACAGAAACAACGATAATAACAACAGCAGAAGCAATATGAACGACTACATCGATGAAAACAAAGACGACGGCAACAACAACAACGTCAGCAACAACAAAAACAACAGCAATGACAACAACATTAGCAACAGGAGGAAAAACAACGACTACGACAATAAAAACAACAAAAACAGCAATTTTAACAGCAACGACAAGAAGTACAAACATT
>JBAIZL010000003.1:63897407-63972407 GCA_036971475.1 Prosapia bicincta | reverse complement strand
TTGTTTCTATGAGTGTATTTCTGGGGTAGTTGGTTCTATGCGTGGATTTCTGGGGTAGTTCGATCTATGAGTGGATTTCTGGGGTAGTTGTTTCTATGAGTGGATTTCTGGGGTAGTTGGTTCTATGAGTTGGTTCTATGAAAGCATTTCTGGGGTAGTTACTTCTATGAGTGTATTTCTGGGGTAGTTACTTCTATGAGTGTATTTCTGGGGTAGTTGGTTCTATGAGTGGATTTCTCGGGTAGTTCGATCTATGAGTGGATTTCTGGGGTAGTTGGTTCTATGGGTGGATTTCTCGGGTAGTTCGATCTATGAGTGGATTTCTGGGGTAGTTGTTTCTATGCGTGGATTTCTGGGGTAGTTCGATCTATGAGTGGATTTCTGGGGTAGTTACTTCTATGAGTGTATTTCTGGGGTAGTTGGTTCTATGAGTAGATTTCTGGGGTAGTTCGATCTATGAGTGGATTTCTGGGGTAGTTACTTCTATGAGTGTATTTCTGGGGTAGTTGGTTCTATGAGTGGATTTCAGGAGTGGTTGGTTCTATGAGTTGGTTCTATGAAAGCATTTCTGGGGTAGTTACTTCTATGAGTGTATTTCTGGGGTAGTTACTTCTATGAGTGTATTTCTGGGGTAGTTGGTTCTATGAGTGGATTTCTCGGGTAGTTCGATCTATGAGTGGATTTCTGGGGTAGTTGGTTCTATGGGTGGATTTCTCGGGTAGTTCGATCTATGAGTGGATTTCTGGGGTAGTTGTTTCTATGAGTGTATTTCTGGGGTAGTTGGTTCTATGCGTGGATTTCTGGGGTAGTTCGATCTATGAGTGGATTTCTGGGGTAGTTACTTCTATGAGTGTATTTCTGGGGTAGTTGGTTCTATGAGTGGATTTCCGGGGTATTTGGTTCTATGGGTGGATTTCTCGGGTAGTTCGATCTATGAGTGGATTTCTGGGGTAGTTGTTTCTATGGGTGGATTTCTGGGGTAGTTGGTTCTATGGGTGGATTTCTCGGGTAGTTCGATCTATGAGTGGATTTCTGGGGTAGTTGTTTCTATGGGTGGATTTCTGTTGTAGTTGTTTCTATGAGTGGATTTCTCGGGTAGTTCGATCTATGGGTGGATTTCTGGGGTAGTTGTTTCTATGGGTGGATTTCTGTTGTAGTTGTTTCTATGAGTGGATTTCTGGGGTAGTTGTTTCTATGAGTGGATTTCTGGGGTAGTTGTTTCTATGAGTGGATTTCTGGGGTAGTTGGTTCTATGAGTGGATTTCTGGGGTAGTTGTTTCTATGAGTGGATTTCTGGGGTAGTTGTTTCTATGAGTGGATTTCTGGGGTAGTTGGTTCTATGAGTGGATTTCTGGGGTAGTTGGTTCTATGAGTGGATTTCTGGGGTAGTTGGTTCTATGATAGGTTTTAGGGGGTACTAGGGGATAATTTATACTTCAACGTTATATTATAAAATGTCAAACGTTTAAAATTAGACACGAGTTCATAAGAAGAGTTAATTTAAGAGTAGTGCTTAACGAGTAATTTAAGCTCGTGTAAAGATGAACTTTATTTAGCGAAAGAGATTAAAGTATTTAAAATAAATAGCAAGATATTACGATAATTGTATACATACATTTAATAGCTGCTCTCGGTTACTGTCGATTCGTTTTATAGGAAAACTATTTTAAAGGATTAATAGCTCAATTTCTTTATGAGGATTTGAAATTTGTTATAATATATTTACAATGTGCTGTCAGTACGACTATCTGACAGAAATAAGAAGTCCACTTGAAGGTGAGCTTAATAAGGATTTTAATAGAATGTAGTTGATAATAAAATAAGGTATTTAATGAAAACAAATATTAGGCTTTATAACATTTACTGAATAAAATTGTTGTTTAACGAATATAATTCAAGTAGGTTTTTAGAAAATATCAGACGAAAATGAAGTTTTCATTTAAAATATTAAAATAAATATATATAATTAATTATCGACAATAACAATTTACTGTAGTAGGATTTATTGACATATACATTAATATATTTTATTATTGATAACAATATATAATCATAACAATATAAGGTAAAAATGTACAATTATTCAGTATTATGTGTTAAAACGGATGTTCTACAACATAACCTATAGCTTAAAATGAGTTGTATAAAATCATATGCTATCACTTACTTTTAATCTAAAACAGTATTATATATATATATATATATATATATATATATATATATATATATATATATATATATGCAGAGCTATATAGATGTGTTAGATAGAGGCTGACGCAAACTAGATATATTTTGTTTAACACAATGTAACTAGAATCACACCCCGATTTGCTTCCGTTAGAGATTACGTTTATTTGAGACATCGACCAAACTGTTTAATGCCCTTTTAGTGTCTACCTCGAGGACGCAGTTCAGAATTCACAAACCAAAATTCAGCTGTAAATTTAATGTTTATCGAGTAATCTTTAAATTTGAAATACACTTTAATTAGAAGAAACTTAATTAAATAATTTTGTCAATTTGTGTCAAATTTTAAACTTTCAAGTTTTAAAATTTTACCAGTTTATCCATTTCCTGGCCCAGAATGTTTAAAGCTCCCTCCTAGCTACTAAACTACCCCCCACCCAACGGAAAGAATGTCCGGGGCATCCCAAATGGTTTGTTGATACTCTACGTCATTATGCGATACAAATGGAAATATGCAGTTTTACAATGCCTAAGTGATATCACAGAGTGAATGGAACAATGTTAATCATTAAAATTATTATTAATGTACTGAGATACACGGTCAAAAACTAAACAAAGATCCCCCCCCCCAAGTTGTTATATTGCCAATATATCTACGAAATTCAGATCGGTGCGAACAAGTTACTGACGCACGCAAACCGGTTCCATCGGCTTCAAAATTTTCAAATTAATTTTAATAACTTTACACAGACACAAATACCAAACCACATCCCGATTTCATCTTTTTTTTCTCCAACGGAATCCCCGACAACCTGTTTCGATCCATCGACGTACCAAAAAAAACCGCAAATTATTAAAGTTCCGAGTCGGCGAACAGCGATTTTTGGCCCCTGGTGCAACTTTGCAGAGGTTAAACCCAAGCTGAGAAGTCGGGAATGGGCTTATACGTTGTAGGAAATGAATTAATTCACAGAAACGTTGTTTGAGATAACAACTTTGTTTATGTCTAATATTCTTAAACTACTAATAATTATATATATATATATATATATATATATATATATATATATATATATATATTTATACAGTTTCACTCGCTTTTCAACCGTTGTTGGTTTCACCTCGTCAATACTAGATGAGATTCTAGCGAAACGTCGGATCTGCGATTTTATGCACTGCAAAATGAACGGACGTACTCCGGATAATAACTATTTATCATATTTTTCCATCCGTTAAGGAATACGTATCAGCATATATATACAGTTTCACTCGCTTTTCAACCGTTGTTGGGTTCACCTCGTCAATGCTAGATGAGATTCTAGCGAAACGTCGGAACTGCGAACTTATGGACTGCAGAATGGACAGATGTACTCCAGATAATAACTATTCATCATATTTTTCCATATATATATATATATATATATATTCATTTATACTAGGTAAATTTATAAATTTATGCTAAGATGTACTAGGTAAATGCATCAATTCCCAGTGAGACCAGTATTTGCCATGACAATCCATAAGTCACAGAGGCAAACTTTTGATTATGTCAGTATCAACTTAAGAATCTCTGTTTTTATTCACAGGTTGCTCTATATGCCATTCTCTAGGATTAAAAGAAGGAGTAGCTTAAAAATTCTTTTCCGGCCACTTTAGTATGTTGCCCAGACTCTCCTGCTGTAACATAACGTTTGTAACAATGGCCAAGTCTGGCGACGCTTTGTGTAGACTCGATATGGCTTTTTCCTATAGGGCGTCTCAGGGGAAGCAGAGACAAGGCAGGTCGCTGGGTATAAGGACAGGACTGGGTCTATGGACAGCCCGGCGGAAACATTCCATTAGTGACGCAACGCCGATTACACCACATAAAACCCTTATGTACCGGCTACGCTTCGTATAGCCTAACTTTCCTTCAGTATACGTTATCACACTTAGTCGGCAGATTCACACGAGACAAACACGCATTATGTACCTGCTACGCTTCGTAGCATAACTTTCCTTCAGTATACGTTATCACACTTAGTCGGCAGATTCACACGAGACAAACACGCATTATGTACCGGCTACGCTTCGTATAGCGTAACTTTCCTTCAGTATACGTTATAACACTTAGTCGGCAGATTCACACGAGACAAACACGCAATTATTGGTTTAATAGTAATTACGAAAACAGCATCAACCTTTTTTCGAATATAATTAAGTGGAGTAAGTTCGATTAAGGTTTTTAAGTGGAGTAATTGGCGATGCGTCACTAATGGGCTGTCGCAGCCTATTCATCGCCCCAGTCCTAATCCCCTGCGACCTGCCTTGCCCCAACCTAACTTGAAACACTATATAGAGTTTTATGAATCATTTATTATGCAATCTTCCATGCAACATAGCAATGCCAACTTCATATGTCCTCGCTTGAAGTGGGGAGATCTCTCGACTTATGGGTATTTCAAGGAAGTCATCGCTCTCTTTGTTTTACCTTTCCTTCAGCGACTGTGATTTTCTTCCTAATTGTTGAGGTCGGCGTATTTGACGTCTCCAGGAACAAAGTATTTCCATTATTGTCTTTCTGTCTCTTATGCGCTTCTCAGTTATACTTTCAATTTATTGTTACACTATCTGCTTTCACCATTTCTCTTTCTTTTACAATTAATTTTACTTTTTTACGGGGAATTTCATTGATTATATTTATTTGATTTTTTAAAATTTGTATTTATATTTGGTTAAAAAATTCTATTTGTGATAATATCTTGTGTTTTTAAACTACTTTAGGTTGTAAGGGTCGAGCCATAGAGCGCCAAACAGGTTTATTTGCTTCACCTTTGCAATCGCCAACGTTGTGCTGTGTGCATACTAATCGATCCTGTCACTTCTTGCTGTGACAAAAGCACATCAACCTTTGTCCTTGAGTCTTCTTTCACACTTCGAGCCAAGAATACATTTATTTTTGTTACTCTTTTATACCTGCCTATTCACGGTTTCTGAATAAACTATCGAGAGTTACGAGCAATGAAACGTATCGACTGCTTCGTCGATCACAATTAACTCTTCGCATTTAAGACACTGCATTATAGGCATTTTGAATTTTAGAAGAGTTACTACAGAAGAAGGCAATAAGAGTAAAGTAAAATCATGGACTGGGCGACGCGACGGATGTAACGTGTATTAAAAAATATGATAGGCGTATATAGACACTAAACAATTTTCTGATTAAATTAATAATCAACTAAACGAGTCGCATTGTACTTAGGGCTACTTCTTGAAATGTGCCAAGCCCTTTCAGTATATTTTCATTATAAAATAGGAAAGGAAATACAGTATACAATTCAGTGTCATTATATTGAATTAATTAATGGAAGATTTATTCCACAAAATTATCATATTTATAGAATTTAAATCATCTTTTCTATTGACTGGTAATTAATATTGAATGGTAAAATCTTACCTTTATAATGTACAATACAAAAAGGATATATTCGAGGAGTAATACAACTAAACACTGCATGAAATTATGAATATATATATATATATATATATATATATATATATATATATATATATATATATATATATATATAATTTAATCAACTATAAAACACTTCTGAATTAAAACAAAATTTTATTTTTACATTTTTTAAACATAGCCTCCACATATCCTCAGTATATCAGGGCTAACGAAACATATTATAAACTTCGTGTTTATCTTTCGGTCTTTTCGCTTTGATCCGTTAATATTCGTGACAATCCGTTATATTCGGGACAATTCGTTAATATTCGGAAGTATAACGCAAATGTCATGTAAATAGTAGTTTTCCTCCATCATCCGCTTCTAAAGACGTTTTTCTTTAAAAAAAAGGGTACATTTTGTTATTAAATTTTAATTCAATGGTTAAACACTTTGTTGAAAAAATCACTTACTTACTTACTAGCCAACGCCCTCCCCCTTGGCTGTTGAGCCATTTGGTGACGCGCTGACCAGTATAGTCGAACCAGTGGGTCATCATCATCTCCGGAATGGTCGAGCGCGTTGCACTTCATCAGATGATCCACATCCATCGTATCGTGTCCACAGTAGGGATCGGAGAGAGGGAAAAATCACTTACTTACTTACTAGCCAACGTCCCCCCCCCTTGGCTGTTGAGCCATTTGGTGACGCGCTGACCAGTATAGTCGTTCATCATCATCTCCGGAATGGTCGAGCGCGTTGCACTTCATCAGATGATCCACATCCATCGTATCGTGTCCACAGTAGGGATCGGAGAGAAGGAAAAATCAAGTTTGTGATATAATAAAGTATTTGTAATGTATAATGGTGCATAATGACAACACCTAATATGTCTTTACACAAAAAGACTTCGAAATCTTCTATTGATGGAGCAAGATACGTTTTGTATGGGAAGAATGTTTTTGCGTTTCCAGGGTCAGCCCCTGTCTACTTACTTTGATATCGACTTATCTGCAGATCAAATTATTGGTAGGTTTGCTGGGGAAAATCCAAGAATTAATTTTATGAATAAGGGATAGAAGTGTAAATACTTTATGAAATGTTAATTTGTCTATTTTTTTACTAAATTTAATATCGATTTGAAAAACTTGTTCAAAACATGTTTATTTTGTTATTTCGAAAAGCCATTTCAAAAATTTCTGGGTATGACCAGGTCCCCGGAACAAAATATCTGACTATTGCCATATATCATTCTACCATTACACATAAAGGTAAAACCATTGTACTGTAGAACTTATTCTTGAGGACAGTAGCTTCGTGTTATGCATATCAACTCAAACCTAAACCTCTTGTATATGTTAATTTATCAATTTTAACCTTTAATACGAAAACAAACATTGGGTATAAAAGTCTTTAGCGTATTTATAATAGAAAGTTGTAATTATTTATTATATTACTTAAATAATAAATATTGCAAAACAAGTTCATAAAGTTATAACAATCCAGTATATTTATAGTTAATGTATTTAGAAATCAATTATAATAACCTACTGAAAATACACAATACAGAAAAAAACATAAATATGCGAGTGATAAAATGGAAAATGTTTTTAAATATATGCCAATGTTTTATGATTCTGAATGTTTATATGTTTTAGGTTTGTACTGAAGTAATTTTAAAAAACAATAAAAACTCAATTTTTAAAACAGTAATAAAAAAAACTATCTGTTTTTTAATTGTTAATAGAAAGATTAAATTGGTGGTTTATAGGGTGTAAAGTGTATTTTTAATCCTATATAACACCATTCCAATAGATTTTGAAAATCCAAATCTTACGCCTCAGATTGGGAAGATAGGGCTTTCTATCTTACAGTCCTGTTTTGTGTGTTGCAGATACTTTGGGCGCTCGCTACAGTCTGTGTGGCTACTGAAGCTCGGCCAGGCGCTAGTGTAAGCGAAACACGACTAGATGGCAGCAGGCAGTTGAAAGCACAAAATCCTCTAGAATCGTCAGAACCGTAAGTTAGAAACACAACATCAGCAAAAACATCGTTAGTAAATAGTATTAAACACTCTAATAAATTGTTTTAAAATAAATAAAAAAGGTTTTAACTGAACACAGAAACAGAAACAAAAAATAACTTCGTTTAGCTATCTAAATTAAATTTGCCCTGTAATTAGTTCATTTATTGGAAATTCAAAAGTACAACAATTTCAAAAATTAAAAATATTTTGTACATTCCAAAGTTTTATAGATTATGATTTATTTTTAGGATTTCAAATTCAAAGGAAAAATATTTTATATGAAAATACTCTAAATGGAATCATCTCATATTAAACTATTTTTTAAATTATATATATATAAATATCGCAATATGTATTCTTGTGTATTAATAAAGAACTAAGTCAAAATACAAATACAAATTATAATTGAATTGTAAATTCAATTATAATTCTTGTATTTGTATTTTGACTTAATTCTTTATATATACATACGCGCGCGCGTGTGTGTGTGTGTGTGTGTGTGTGTGTGTAAAATATATTCTTTTTTTATGTAAATATACTCTTATTTACTTTTAAAACAATTACATATTTATCTATACAAATACACAAAAATTTAAAAAAACAATTGAAATTATGCATTTAAATAAGACAGATGAATGAGGGTTTAAAACGAAAGATGCTTGATTATAATGATGTACACAAATGTTAGTAATTGAAAATTATTGTAACATTAAATTCAATTTATCTGATTCCGATATTTATTAATCTATTCTTTTGTCATTCAAAATATTCGGTTTTTTTCTATTTTAAGGTGTTAAACATGGACTATACAATTATTAGCATGTATATTTAGTGGACATTAAAGTAAATTAATGTATATTTGATAAACACATAGCATATGTTTATTGTATATCGGATAAATATATGTGAAACAAGTGTATATTGATTTTTTTAAAACAACGTAAAGTAAATTTTCCTTGAATTTACCTTTGTTAACCCAATACTGAGGACTTTGACTCTTGTGTGCGGCTTATGGGATGCATGGTTACGCCAAGGCACCTGCGTAGGTACTTGCCAAGCCAGTAATTGTCCAAAGCATGCCCCAGACGTTGGCCAACAATGGTGTCCTACATGCCACGCACGGTAACAGCTGTCATAACCCACAACCTTGACCGTGCTGCTCGGCGATTGTGTAACTTCCGTCCAACGAGGATCAAAACAGACAAAAGTGAAACCCACAGATGCGTTATTACTTGTCACAGATACATCAGAGTACAAGGCGTATCTGTGACTCTAAGACCGCATCAGCACGCTTTTGAAAGATCGTAATTTCTTGAACAAGCAACCCTTCACACAATAAACGTTCTATATCCAGGAACGTGGTACTCTGCTATTAATTTTCCCCCAGATTTAAATTTTCAAAATAATACTCCTTAATTAAAAATCAAACATTCATTAAACTAATAAAACCAACATTTTAGATACGGTTATTAGATATATAGGCAAACTATATTAGAATCTGTTAAATGAAAAGAAAATATAATTAAAAAGAGAAGAACGCAATCTGTCTGTTCACTGTTGGGAAAAATTTCGTCTCGATTCGTGGAAGATAAATAATGGAATCGTTTTTCTTCCAGTGCCCGAATTAAATTTGTTCTTTTGGATTATGACTAGACACTTGTGTACTCCATTTCGGGTAAACTACCCTGTCCATGTGATGTCGTAATGTTGCCTATTTCCAGCATCACGGGATCATTATGGCCACTTGTAGGGTGAGTAATGGTGCAACCACGACCGTGGTCCGAGTAATGCCATGGCTGTCACCTTCCTCTACCACGATTGGTCACCGGCTCGTCACTGAATAGTTCTCACACATTGGAACAGCACGGACAGTCATATTGTGAACACCCTTACGACCTGACGATACCAACAGCCAGGTTCTGGAGATGTACAACTGTATTACGAAAGTCCGGAGTAAAAATCTTGTCTTATAGCCATTAATTAACTAAAAATTAACCAGAAAAATATGATTCATACATATTGAACGAGTGAGAGCAACAACTATCGAGAGACAAGTTTATGTAGTAGTGGCACCTATTCTTCAAGTTGGAACAGCTGATACAAATGCAAATGGATGAATAGTTGTGAAGTATTTATTTATCATTTGCAATATTTAAAGGTGGTGCTATTTAAAGGGTAGCTTACAAATGACAAAAATTCAACTAACCAAAACCTACGCAACTTCCAACTAACCAAAGTACGCGACGTTCAACTAAACGAAAGTGCACGGACTTCAACTAACCGAAGTGCACGCACTTCAACTAACCAAACTACACGGACCTCAACTGAAAAGAACCTTTACGATCTATAGTCTAATCAAACCGAATATTATTACTGCGTTACATTTACTTTAACAACGATCGATCAAGTTAAACGGTAGTATTTTGAGAAATAATTACATTTTTAAAGGTAGTAATACAAACTAATAAGTTTAGATATTTATAGAAATATTACTTCCCATTTATTAACTTCAAGTTATGCTATGAACGCCTGCGGAACGGCAAAACTGTAACCCGCAACATTTCTTTCATTCAAAATCGGTGTACTTTGGTTAGTTGAAGTCCGTGCACTTACGATTAATTGAATGTCGCGTATTTTAGTTAGTTGAAGGTTGCGTAAATTGTGTACATACATTTTGGTTAGTTGAACTTTGGTCATTTGAACTAGCCCCGGTGCGGTCTACACACACAGACGTACGGTAGCCAGTCTGAGTGACTGGATGCGTTGGAATTACATTTCTTACAATTTTTTATTGAATAAATTATGTTAATATCGAACGCTGTGTATAATTCCAATTAAAATGATACCGAATTCAATTAGTTTAAATAAACAGTTTAGAAGATATCGATGGTTAACTTGATGAGAAACTAATGCCATTATTTGTTTACATAAATTATATGGGTTTGGGCATCGTTTTGATTGAAACTTTACTTAGGTTTTGATAGCTTAGTTAATTAAATAAACGTTAAAACAGAAATAGCAATTGAATGGGTGATTCACTCAGGCAATCTAGCCGGGAGCAGTAAAGGTCCCCGAGGCTGTGTGTTTAGTCTATTAAATATTAAAGATCACATAAATGCCTTCTTATAAAACAATATAAAGGCAAAATAAAAGCATATTCTCTGTTTAAATAAAGTAAAAGAACATGATATTGAACACTAAATAATGTGGTAAAACCAACGGTAAAAAACAAAATAGTTCTCAACAAAATAATCTCAACAAAAATTAGTTTTTAATAAACAAACACACTAGTTCACAACATACTAGTTTCCTCTTAGTAGTAACCAAGCACTGAGGAAGGCGACATCGTCGCCGAAACTAGCCTGTTGTGTTTCATTATCATAAACTATTTTTTGGTGAGATTTTAAGTTAACTATTTTGACTTTTACCCTTGTGAATAGTTCTCACTAGCTAAGCTCTAATTAACTAAATGTGGTAAAATGTTTTAAAATTGGTGGTAGGGTTACATACGCAGCCCCTTGTGTTATATTTTTGTTTTAATTTTTTTAATATACAAGTTATAGAGTATAAACCAATCCGATAGCTGAAGACAGCTTTAATGGAGCAGGTTTACTATAAAAGCCGTTCAATCTCCAATTAGAGGTTATTTAGAGGTTATGCTTATTTGATTGTTAAATATAATTTTTTATAATCAGAAATATCTTATTGTATTAAATTACGTGACAATGAATTTTTCATATAACAGCTGTTTTCAACACTTTGTTACTTTTATTCTGTAGATTACGAAGTGGAAGTGTTATTATTGAATATTAATCAAGAACTATCGAACTATCAAAGTAGTGGTTTTATTTTCCATGATGGACTCAAGGAACTTTAGCGTTAATTATTAATTAATTTACTTGAATTTTAATTTCAAGAAGATGTTAATTAGTAAGATAAAAGCATAATAAATACTTCGATAAATTAAATCCTAATAAATCGTGTATTTCTATTCCAAATGTTTAGGGTGCAAACACCTTATAGCGCATGCCAATGTTTGGAAAACGAGTGAAATTGAATTCGTAATGTTAATTTTTAATAGAACATTTTAATTATCTATACAAATCTATTATCTATTTTTAATTCAAGTTTTTAATACTGAAGGCTAGACCAACGAGAAACCAATTTGTTTACTCTATTTATGTGAAACCAACCTTTAGGGTATTTTTTGTTATTTTCACAGCTCATCTGTTACTTCAAACCTATCCATCATTCATGAGATGTTAATTTGTAAATTGATTAATTGCTTAATTTATATTCGCTATTAAAAGTATAATTAATGTTTGATTTAAGCCAAAAGTAATGTTTAACCGTGGAATAATTTTACTCAGAAGAAACTGTAACGCTTCATCAATCAAGCAAACTATACTTGGGGGGGGGGAGTTCGTCCCGAGCCGGATTCTCAGGGGCAATTTGCATAATAAACACTTTACAAAAACACGCCCACTTTATCGGCGACGTATAAATGAGTGGAACGGTTTTTAATTAATTTAACAGTACTTTCCTTGTCAGATCGGCTTTAAATGGCTGCTGCAAGAAATTCCTTTGTTATAGATATAATCCTTTATACTCACTGTCATAATCTCTCTGCTGCAATAAGATAATTAACAATAAAGGAACAAAAATGTGATAATGTTCGCGTAGTGAGATTTAGGAGGTTAGGAACTTATTTTGCACTACGATTAATAAAAAGCAAAATCATTTTAAAGCAATGACATTATAAAATTTTACATACAAATGTTATTATATTGAACATAAATAATTGAATGTAGTATTATCTGTCATGAAGTTTTGCTGTGACGTGGTGAGGAAATGATTGTTTATTCATTTCTTGCAAGTCAGTGATGAAAGTTGTATTTGGCCACAATGACGTCAAATATTACTGAAAAAAACAAAATAAAAAGTAATAAATCTTCAGTTACTTGTCATAAACAAAATTAATTTTGAAAACTAAATATAACACGCACTTTATAATATAATGACTTTCCAAAACTTGTATAAATTCGCAGAAGTGTTATATTTCAGTTAATAAAAACTTTAAACACTACGTGTTATGTGTATTGTAAACTAGTTAAACCATAAAAAGTTTTTTTAAACAAAAATCAGGTAAATTAGTAACTAAACACTATTTAAGGTATCATGCCGGCAGTTACTATAGTCTGTCAGAAAGAGAAGCAACATATGTTTCTCGTAATAAGATAAAACATCCCGATAGTTGTGAAGCTGCAGAAAAATGCAAAACTTAAAATAATTTTATATATAAAATAAAATAATTTAAAAGATTAAAAAACTAATGAGGAAATTCGTATGTATTTAGTTGTATTTGGTTTTTATGTATTTGGTTTGTATGTATTTAGTCTGTATGTATTTAGTTTGTATGTATTTGGTCAAATACATCAGAAACAACAGTTTGCATATGTTTGATAAAATTTTCCTTACATATTCATTGTACATTTTAATATTCTATGGAAGAAAATAATAAATAAAAATCGTACAGTACAGAACCCAAAATATTCTTATCTATTACTAAAAATATGCATTATTAAACCGAAACATTACAACTCATTCTATTTTTATTACTATACATTTTGACTGAATAGGTCACAGCAATACAACTTAATTAATAAAGAAAGCCTAAGTTAGTGACGTGCCATTGTAATAGGCAACTTGATTATATTTACTGCTAGTTATTCAAAACAATATATTTCCCCTAAAGACACTTTTAACTTATTGACAGTGTACAGTTCTGAAGCAACGCAATCTAGATGCAGTAAAACAGCTGTTGTGTGACGTAATAGGCTATACAAATAGGTTTAATATTTCCGAATGAATAGGAAATCGCATTTCAAAGTGATGCAACATAACCTCCAAAATAACCTATACGTATAGACGAAAACAGTTTAAAGTGTTACCACCATATTTTGGTTTTGGAAGTCTTCGGGACAATTCGTTGACCTTGGAATTATTACACATTCTCGTTGAAATTCCTAAGTGATGACGTCAATGTTCGTCTCACTTGCTACTTTTTTAACGGGATATGTGTTGTTAAAAAGGAACAAAGTGAAATTGTACGGTCTATTTAACGATATGATATAAATTTACTCTTAGTATCTGTAGCAAGGTAAAACCTCCGCGAATGTGTAATGTGGGGTATGCGGAATATGTGGGTAATATGAGGTGACAAAATGATACGATTGTCTAATAAATAAACGTTAATACAAGCATAACGGGCCTAGACATTGGCAGTGCGGGGGAAACGTCCATAATGAGAGAGCTCAGAGGGTTGCCTAGACATTGGCAGTGCGGGGTAAACATCCATAGTGAGAGAGCTCAGAGGGTTGCCTAGACATTGACAGCGCGGGGGAAACATCCATAATAAGAGATCTCAGAGGGTTGCCTAGACATTGGCAGTGCGGGGTAAACGTCCATAATAAGAGAACTCAGAGGGTTGCCTAGACATTGACAGCGCGGGGGAAACATCCATAATAAGAGAACTCAGAGGGTTGCCTAGACATTGACAGCGCGGGGGAGACATCCATAATAAGAGAACTCAGAGGGTTGCCTAGACATTGACAGCGCGGGGGAAACATCCATAATAAGAGAACTCAGAGGGTTGCCTAGACATTGACAGCGCGGGGGAAACATCCATAATAAGAGATCTCAGAGGGTTGCCTAGACATTGGCAGTGCGGGGTAAACGTCCATAATAAGAGAACTCAGAGGGTTGCCTAGACATTGACAGCGCGGGGGAAACATCCATAATAAGAGAACTCAGAGGGTTGCCTAGACATTGGCAGCGCGGGGGAAACATCCATAATAAGAGAACTCAGAGGGTTGGTATAACCCATCAGTATACAGACAGAAGCTAAGTGTATTCACTGAGGTTACTCATGCATTAGGATTGTTTCCACCCGATATAGTCAAAGTTGCCCTAACTACAAAATAGTCAAATCAGCGACACAAGATGGGATTTTGGAGAAATGTTAGCACAACGGGAAACGGTCGATCTGTAAGAAGTTGCGTGCCCTTATCTTCTCAGACCTTTTTAATCTCATGACACTTTTTATAGATAACTGAAATACTGCACAGTTGCCGAAGGCTAGTTAGATTTGAAATTTGATAACACAGTATGTTTTGAAGAGCAGAAAACTTGAATTGATTTTTTTGAAATTTTTTTATATCATACAGTTTGATTTCACCAAGAAGAAGAGAGAAGATTTAAGAAATTTCAAAAGGTAAGATTATCAAAATTGAAATATTTAAATAAATTATGAAATTAACTAATTCAAATGCATGATTTAGTTAAAAAAATAATCTGAGATTATTATAAACAATGCATGGCGTTTTTATGTGTTATCAGATTTCAAAAATAACTTGTGTTATTTTGTATTTGGTTTAATTAGAGTATCATTCATTTATATTTTGGACTTATAACTAATGCAACTGAATTTAGGTTTATTGTTGTGTAATTTACGAAAACATTTCATCGTCATTTCATTTATTTAGTTTCAATCTTTTTACAGAAGTGTTTTCCACGTTGTCGCATAGGAAGAAAGGTTTCCCCCATGAAAGACGTAACAGATGCGATATTAAAATTAACAAGATTTTAGTGTTATAAATATTTAAACAAATTTCATTCAATTACATGAATCCCTCGATTATTCATTATTTATGAATTTCCTTTATCCGTGATATTAAAAAAACCAATTCCATTCCATTTTCTTTATAAATATATTCCAATCTTTCATTAAACCAACCAATTCGTTTAAAACCAATAAAAATGTCTTAAAACTCTGTTCTCTCTATAAAGCGATTCTCATCTGTTTGTCAAAATACGTAGAATGTTTTCAAACCCGTTTTCATTGAAGATTATTTTAAACTAATTTGGCGGAATAATACAATTACAGAAATAATTTAAATAACCTAATCATTATAAAATCATATCCCAGGAAAATATCTTCTCCACAGTTAAAAGTTACTTAATATATTATCTGACAAACAGCTTAATAAATTAGTACAAAGTTGACCAAATTGCAAATGTATTACAAAATTCCTTGTAAAGACTTTAGAATGAATATATTAATTAAAACAACCTCTCGCCACAAATTCAACAAATTTTATTTTAACCTTATGTACATTTCGACTACAAAGTAATCATCTTCAGAGGTATTTTTACAAATAACTTAAGTTATTTGTAAAAATACCTCTGATTTGTAAAAATACCTCTGAAGATGATTACTTTGTGGTCGAAATGTACATAAAGTTAAAATAAAATTTGTTGAATTTGTGGTGAGAGGTTGTTTTAATTAATATAAACATTTACGCCACAGTTGCTTTAAGTCGTTGACTTTAGAATGAAGTTACTAAATCAAATATTATTTAATTACCTGATAAAGAAAGCCAATGGATGGAGAAGAATCAAACCAACAGTTTACTCAATCAAGAAACGTTTTGTCATGTATTGTATTGTATTTGTGTTGTATAGCACAGATCAAGCTTTTTACGTTTATCTATGATAGAACCATAAATAATCTAATAGTAGGTGCTATTGCAAATCTGTAATTTTATTAATGGAATATTGTTATATTAGAATTCATTTCTAATATTTATTATATTTAATAATAGATGGACGACTCAATGAGCACATGAAAGCAACAGATTTATTAATATGAATATTTGGACAATTATCATCGTCGAGGAATTTAAGAAAGACCGAACATCTGTTTTTTCGACTTCTGCGTTTTAAAAATATGTAACAAATCCTTATTATTTTTATTTTTTTTATAAATAAAACATAACGTTATTCTGCTAATACATTTAAACTAAAAGGTAAAACAAAACTTAACCCATTCAGATACATAAACGACACTTTAAATACAGGGACACTGTGTAACCTTGAAAGGCACTTTAAAGCAAGTGTTTGAAAAGGAGCACAGAATTAAAACAACAAATTTCATTAATAAAAGCATATTTTACTAATTGGAAGTACAGTGGTGATAATTCAAAATGTAATAATTAGTCGCTATATCATATTTATTAATAATAATAATAATAATATATACCGCTGTAGCCTACACTTAAACCGTCATCCTTCACAATTATAAAGTTATAAGGAATATAACGGTCCCAGGATATACATCAGTTATCCCTACACCTACAATCCTTTTTTTAAATTCCTTCTATTAGCTCACACTCTCCTGATATATATCTTGTACAAATTTTTAATCATTAATAAAATAAGTTTCATTCATCCAATTAAGTTCAAATACATTTCATTTAACCTATATTGGATGACATTTGAATTTCTATCAAGTTTTTTTTTCAAATATTTATTCAACAATTAGTTTATAAAAATTTGGAGGACTATCGGGATTCGAACTATGAATCTTCATGTTCAAAGTATATCAATTTGGCATTGCACCAACCTTCCTATATTAAGAAATTAATTTCTCAAAGACGTTAATGAATTTTTCCCCCTTCTGGTCGTCCAAACCTCCATTGTACAATCTTAAACTGTTGCCGTGGTTACCACAAAATATCATACTAACAAAATATCAGTTATACAATTACAATCCTTTTTTTTAAAACCCTTCTATTAGCTCACTTTCTCCTGATATATATCTTGTACAAATTTTCAATCGTTAATAAAATACACATTTATTCATTCAATTAAGTTCAAATACATTTCTTTTAACCTATATCAGATGACAATTCATGTTAATAAAGTTGTTTGAAATATTTATTGAATAACTAAATTATAAAAATTTGGAGGACTATCGGGATTCGAACTATGAATCTTCATGTTCTAAGTATAGCAATTTGGCATTGCGCCAACCTTCCAATATCAAGAAATTAATTTCTCAAAGACGTTAATGAATTTTTCCCCCTTCTGGTTGTCGTCCAAACCTCCATTGTACAATCTTAAACCGTTGCCATGGTTACCACAAAATATCATACTAACAAAATATCAGTTATACAATTACACTGGTTGTCGTCCAAACCTCCATTGTACAATCTTAAACCGTTGCCATGGTTACCACAAAATATCATACTAACAAAATATCAGTTATACAATTACACTGGTTGTCGTCCAAACCTCCATTGTACAATCTTAAACCGTTGCCATGGTTACCACAAAATATCATACTAACAAAATATCAGTTATACAATTACACTGGTTGTCGTCCAAACCTCCATTGTACAATCTTAAACCGTTGCCATGGTTACCACAAAATATCATACTAACAAAATATCAGTTATACAATTACACTGGTTGTCGTCCAAACCTCCATTGTACAATCTTAAACCGTTGCCATGGTTACCACAAAATATCATACTAACAAAATATCAGTTATACAATTACACTGGTTGTCGTCCAAACCTCCATTGTACAATCTTAAACCGTTGCCATGGTTACCACAAAATATCATACTAACAAAATATCAGTTATACAATTACACTGGTTGTCGTCCAAACCTCCATTGTACAATCTTAAACCGTTGCCATGGTTACCACAAAATATCATACTAACAAAATATCAGTTATACAATTACACTGGTTGTCGTCCAAACCTCCATTGTACAATCTTAAACCGTTGCCATGGTTACCACAAAATATCATACTAACAAAATATCAGTTATACAATTACACTGGTTGTCGTCCAAACCTCCATTGTACAATCTTAAACCGTTGCCATGGTTACCACAAAATATCATACTAACAAAATATCAGTTATACAATTACACTGGTTGTCGTCCAAACCTCCATTGTACAATCTTAAACCGTTGCCATGGTTACCACAAAATATCATACTAACAAAATATCAGTTATACAATTACACTGGTTGTCGTCCAAACCTCCTATGTACAATCTTAAACCGTTGCCATGGTTACCACAAAATATCATACTAACAAAATATCAGTTATACAATTACACTGGTTGTCGTCCAAACCTCCATTGTACAATCTTAAACCGTTGCCATGGTTACCACAAAATATCATACTAACAAAATATCAGTTATACAATTACACTGGTTGTCGTCCAAACCTCCATTGTACAATCTTAAACCGTTGCCATGGTTACCACAAAATATCATACTAACAAAATATCAGTTATACAATTACACTGGTTGTCGTCCAAACCTCCATTGTACAATCTTAAACCGTTGCCACGGTTACCACAAAATATCATACTAACAAAATATCAGTTATACAATTACACTGGTTGTCGTCCAAACCTCCATTGTACAATCTTAAACTGTTGCCGTGGTTACCACAAAATATCATAAATAGTGCTGTATGGTTAAAAATGAACGTACTGGAAAATAATCAAACAAAGATATCAATTTTTTTCTTGGCCTAAGTAAGAATTTACCTTAAAAAAAATATTTAATTTGTTAACATTCATATGCGATAATATTCAAACTGTATGATCACTTGAAAACCACAAAAAAGTTTTAAGCCACAACAGAATTTTAATTAATTGTAATGGCGTATATTATTAAATTATTGATTATAATTTTAAAACAATATCTTTTTAAATGTTATTGATGAAATAAATATTTGTAAAGAAAGTAGAAAGAATACATCTCTGTATTAACTCGTTACTTTCGATTTTTCCGCCAAAAGGTTTATCCTCTGGGCACATACAACTGTTATAACTGTATAAAACAACTGTGGCGTAATGTTTATCACAAACAAATAAAACCTCTATACAACAAAGGGGCGTGGCGAAGTAGTTAATGGTGTGTATATATTTGATGAAAAATGTCGTTTCAATGTTTTTTATTGTAAATTACCTCTGAGGATGCAATCGATATGTGGTATAGAGGTTTTATTTGTTTATGATGTACATACTATTGCTCTTATTATTTCAGAATAATTTTTAAAATGGGTCCAAGTTTTATATAAAACTAACTTGGGTAAATCTATCGTCCAGCTTCATTAATTGAATGTATGAATGCAATAGAAACTAATCACGTTATAAAGGGTTACAACTTCCATTGTACTTAGACAAGGTGTACAGGCTGGTATCTAAATGTAACACTTTCCATTGGGATCTCATTAATTAGGCAACGAAATGAGTAATATTTGTGGCATTGTGTAACATAATGCGGGCTTGTGTAACGAGTGGATGGACAAAACCGTGTAAGCTTCACCATGCACTCTGTGCTCTACATTTAATCTGTTGCAATTGTTTCAGTGATAATTTAAAAAAATATAAACAAATAAGCGACAAATGAGTTAACCTACACGAGAAATAAAGAGAAGCTAAGAATTAATAAACGTATTGGTGTAAAACAACCTTTGTTTATTTGACTTATAAAGTTGTTCCGTTTAGAGATGGAGAAATTAGTTAATACAGAATTAGTATAGATAATTGCTGCTCTGATTATAGTATACACAGCGAAGTGTTGGATAAATAAGGAGAATAAATGGAGAACGCAGTAGAATAAAGACAAATGAATAGAAATCATGGAAATGTAATAAATCGAGGATATAACTAGGCAAACAGAACGTGAAACAATCATTTTTACAAACATTAGGAAATCGACGACGAAGGTCTATCGACAACAGCATATCTAGAAGCTATTATAAAATGCAAGAAGAAAAATACAAGAGAAAAATTCAAGTAAAACATTTCTTGGGAATTTTTTGAGGTCTACAGAATTTTTTGAACCGTGCGGCCGCAAATACATGACGGATCTGGTTACAAATACCAAGTTTTGATTTTATACACAGTATTTTCATTGCTAAAACAGAAGAAACATAGGCTAAATAAAAGCAACAAATATCTGAAAGAAAAACATATTCCTATAATTTGTTCTCAATAAATCTTGTCGATAATATTTTTGTTATCAAAATGAAGTTTTGATGTATTTAATTTTCAATTTAACAAAGCTTTCATTTTAATAATATTTGGTTTCAACCGACTAAAAACTTTCAATTTAAAATTGAAGTACAAAAACCCCTACATGTCTTAACGCCATGAGCAGGCATCCCTCAGTATCATTAGGTTTGTCTATATATTTCTACTAAAGCCTTTATAATATTTGCGGGGTATTGGAGCACAAACGCCCTTAGAGCCTTTACAAGGTGGTATTTGTGTTGCCTTTACTGGAATCATAAATACTTGATTTATTTGGTCAAAGAGCGCTTGGCTAGCGAGAAAAACTCACCAAAGGTAAATAATAAAAGATTACACTACAAAATTCACTAAAATCTATTTCTTTCAACCAGACTGATTCGGCAACCATGTAAACGTTATCATTAATAGGTATTTAGTGAGTTATTGAGTGCAACCCTGTAGTATTTACCGTCGGTGGTTCTTGACCTACTTTTAGATCGAAGCTTGTAAAGTTCCGTCACGCGCGACTGACTTATAGGGGAAGGTCGGGAGGTATCGACCACATTAGCTTTTTCCCATATAACGTTTTATTTATGTACTTAGAATAATTGATTTATTTGCCATTGTAACCTTTATACCTTTTGTTTTAAAACTTAAAAGAAATATTTATTTTTTGTCAGTTTGAAAACCTCTGCATTTTTGGAATTCCATATTATGGAGGGTGGCATCGGACAGTCATGTTGCGCTGAATAAAAAGTCTTTTAATTTATTTTATTTCTATGTTCATCCATAAAATACTCATTCAAAATAAATACTTTGGAAAAATCAAGTATAAAACCTTTTTTTTTATTTTAAAATTTTTATTAGTTTTTTTGAGAAGTAGACAATTAAAAAAATACTTTAGATTAGGGGGAACATAAAAACTCTTCGCCTTGTATTATTTTGTTTTCGTGAGCCCAGTCTCGACTCGGTGTTCAGTCCTCTTCAAAGCTCTTAGCACATGATGCAGTGAGTGACTTAGGCTTCTTTGGGCTAAATTCGCCATTAAAACTCTCTTAAACTTGTAATTTTGTAATATTTCCTCAGTTTTTTCCACAACTTTCATTTTCACTGTGCGTTCCACAACTTCCCCTTAGATATAGCTCTGAGTCTGTCCCTAATGAGCTTTTTGGAACACTGTATATTTTACTTGCTTCCCTTATTGTCATTTTTTAACTTAAAACTTGTTCTATTGCTTTCTTCATACACTCTTCAACCAATTTCCCTCTTATCCTTTACATATCTCTCTGGAGAAAAAAATCCTTTGATTAGAGTTGTAAACATTATCAGAGAATTCTTTTTATCCGCTACTATCCCAAAAGTACTTTGTCCGATACCACCCGAACGGCAGTCGACATGGATTCAACTATAGAGAAGTTATTAGTTTGAGTAGGAACTAATTTAACCTACAACCTATAGAGAAATATAGTAAGCTTATGATGCTAAACAAAATACTCTCATTTACTGAAGTTACAATCTCCCAAACCTAACTTTGTACTGCAACAAACCCGAATAAACAGAAAAACTTGACCTTACAACTAAACGTCATCCTATATGGTGACAACCACTCCGTTTACCTTAAAAACACAATGTGATGACATGACAGGTGCTGCCGTTAGTCGTATGCTGGTTAATCATGATTTGTCCGATACCAACTCCTGTCCGATACCACCTCCTGTTCGATATCACCTCCTGTCCGATATCACCTCCTGTCCGATATCACCTCCTTATCGATACCGCCTCATGTCCGATACCACCTCCTGTCCGATACCACCTCCTGTCCGATATCACCTCCTGTCCGATATCACCTCCTTATCGATACCGCCTCATGTCCGATACCACCTCCTGTCCGATACCACCTCCTGTCCGATATCACCTCCTGTCCGATATCACCTCCTTATCGATACCGCCTCATGTCCGATACCACCTCCTGTCCGATATCACCTCCTGTCCGATACCACCTCATGTCCGATACCACCTCCTGTCCGATATCACCTCCTGTCCGATATCACCTCCTGTTCGATACCACCTCCTGTCCGATGTCACCTCTTGTCCGACACCACCTCCTGTCCGATATCCCCTCCTGTCCGATACCAACTCCTGTCCGATACCACCTCATGTCCGATACCACCTCCTGTCCGATATCCCCTCCTGTCCGATATCACCTCCTTATCGATACCGCCTCATGTCCGATACCACCTCCTTTCCGATATCACCTCCTGTTCGATACCACCTCATGTCCGATACCACCTCCTGTCCGATATCACCTCCTGTCCGATATCACCTCCTGTCCGATATCACCTCCTTATCGATACCGTCTCATATCCGATACCATCTCCTGTCCGATATTACTTCCTTTCCGATACCACCTCCTGTCCGATACCACTTCATGTACGATACCACCTCCTGTCCGATATCATCTCCTGTCCGATATCACCTCCTGTCCGATACCACCTCCTGTCCGATGTCACCTCTTGTCCGACACCACCTCCTGTCCGACACCAGACGAATTTCCCCTACGCTAGTCCCTGAATAATTAAATAAATCGTTATATTTTAATAGAAGATTTTATACAGTGGATTTAAATACTTTTTACATTTATTTTATCATTGTATTTTTCTCAAATGTTACCTAAATTAATAAAAACATTTACAATAATTTAATAAATTTTTCCAGATAATTTATACTTTTACACCAAGATAAATTTACATTTACATAAGTACAAATACACGTATAATCTTCCCACGGTAAACACACTAGTAGGAAGAGAAAAATACTGTTTTATTATTCTAACAGTTTGTGCTTTTATTATTACAACAAATTAAACAATGCATAAAACTAAGTCATGTAACATAATATTACTAATATTAAAATAACACCTCAAAATGTAGATTTGTTTTCGTAACCTAGACAAAAACTTGCATTTATATTATTAAAATAAATATGAACAATGTCTAATTTAAATAATTAATGTTCAGTAATTTATTTTTAAACCAATAACACTTATTAAAAGTAGTACTAGATATAAATAGGGTGATTTATAATTTGTTAAAATAAAAATCTAGGCTTGTATATGTTTTGTGAATATAATCAATTAAATCTGGAATTCTTATGTTGCAGGTTAGAAAGAAAATCGGAAGTTCACTCTAATGATCATTACACTGCTGGAGGGGAGATCCCTGTTCAGTTAGTTTACGGCAACGACAATGACGAGCATTTAAACGATTCACCTTCCAAGGAAAATAATGCAAAAGCATCCAAGAATAGAGAAGCACGAAGCAATGAGATGGTATTGGAAGAACAAGAGGTAAAAAGAGATGAAAAAGAAAACGAACCTTCTAAAGTAATAGAAATCGAACAAGGGTCGTTAAATAAAGGCGTTGAAAATGAACCAGATGGATCTACTGAAGTAAACAATGTAGTTACTGATGTTACCGCCAGAGTTTCCACCCCTGTTCCATCTACAGAAGCCAAGTCGAGCCTTTACCGGAGTAGATTATTAAACCTGGATGTTCGTGAGTCAGATGACAATGCGAAATACGGCCTCGGAATCCAAAGTAGAAACAAGATAACACCAGTCGCAGATGGGGACAGCTACATTTATAATATATCCCCGTTCCAAGGCAACGAATATCAACACATTAACATAGAAGATTACATAAACAAGTTAAAGGAGGAGAAGTTAAACAAGAAAAAACCGGTTAAACAAGAAGAAAAAGCACCTGCAAAAGAAGAGGACGAAGAAAGTGACGTTGTAGAAGCAGAAGAACCAGGCCCGATTCGAAGAACAATACAGCACTACGAAACCATTATAAAACCTATTAACCAGTTCCAGGGTTTAATGCAAGCTTACCCTCAACTTCTAGGTCAGAACTTCTACCCTGGATCTAATCTCCTGAACAGTGTTCTACCTACACAGCATCAGAGCTACAACGCAGCGCCCAACGTGTTTTTTCTGCCAACTGATTTAACCAGAACACAAAGCTCGCAAAGGAAACCAATTGGAAGCAGGGTGTTTGATTCCTACTTCCCTTTCGTTATTAATAACCCTTTTAACGAAATCTGGTCCGGAATTACAAACATTGTGGAATACGGTCCTGAGGCCGATGTTTGTAGAAAGGGTAGTAAGAAAGGGAGAAGGCACGAAGACGTTCCTACTGAGATTGAAATAACCTCGCCCAAGTACGACCATACTAATAGCTTTCCTCACATTACCAAGATGAAGGTGAGACGTGGAGGTGTAGCCATCGCAGGGCCTGGAGGCATCGCGACTGCCGGGTCAGGAGGAACGGCGATAGTGGGTCCTGGAGGTACGGCGTACACCACCAGACGAGGAACAGCGGTTGTCGGACCGGGTGGAAAAGTGGTCCATGTGCCTGAGTTTCCTAATTTTCACGAGAGTAAATTCCCTTTCTTACACAAAGCCGGGGATAAAACTGAGCCTAGAGAATTCGATATGGATTTAGAAGGAGAAGTTGTTGCTACAGGTCCGGTTGTTTACTATGATGACCCTTCTTTCGATGAATTTTGATCTCATTTAAATGTTTCTTCCTAACCTCAAACTAGTGAATCTGTGAGCACAGAGAACATTGGGAAATGTAGTGGATAAGTGATTATTTTTGTAAAAAAAACTAAATTATTTTTTCATAACGTCATTGTATAAAAATAATTTACAGTTGAGATGTGATGTATAATATTCATTTCATTTAGATATTTACTTAATTAAAATTAAGCTCTTTTTTATTTTAAACTTTCAAATCACAGATTATTCTGCAACTCAGCATTTTATTCAAAAAGATTAAGATCATAGATTAGTTTTCATTGAAACACAATGTATTAACCATAAATTATATATCATAAGGAGCTATTTACTCAAATAGATATAGATGAAGTGAATCTTAATACAACAGCTACGTAAATATAACTTACGTTAGACAATTATTTAACTTATAAACAATAAAATAGATTGATCTCCGACATCCTCTTGACTCGTCGAAGTAAGAGCATTCCTGAAGACGTCAAGTGCTCCAACACACTTGAACCTGAAGATATTCTGGCATCTGTGCTCTTGATAAAGTGAAAACCTTCCAAAACCTAAACCTTCACCGTTCCTTATGCGTTCAAGCTCCTCCGTTCCAGTCTCGTTCTTAATTCTTCTTCTTTGGCATTGACTTGATTCTTTTCCTGTAGGCTAAGACTTCTTTGTTATTTTATACATCTCACGCACGAAACTATATCCTGAATATTTTTATATTTGAGCGACTCCTGTTTTAAAGGTATTCCAATGAAATGTTTTAAAGAGTGTGTTTTAAAAAGTCTTTAATGAACATGTATTTAATACACAATATTTGATGACATAAGCTAAGAAATATTTGTATTTTTAAATGAATAAATTTTATTTATTTTAATTGAAATATAATAATATATTGACGATGTAATTAACAAAAATAGAAAAAAGGCGGAGTTTAAATAACAATTCTACTAAATACTGTAAATAAGCAATCCCTTTAGATAATAAGTTTGTATTTATACTGGAAATGTAAGTTGATTATAGTGTAATTAGATTTAAAATGGGGTTCTATAAATTTGTGACTCAAAAGGAAACATTAAAGTCACAGCTGATAAAAAGGGATAGAACTATTCATAAATAAATTTTGTCACAAGAACACAAAATCCAAAGGGTTCCAAAATAAAAAGTTATGTAAACAATATGTTCACATTCGGGTTGCTGGCACAGTACCTTAGCTGGGGGTATTTGTTTCTAGTTAGTCGAGTGCTATTGTATGTGTTTTATTCTACTAAATCTAGGATGAAGTAATAGTGTACTGCTCTAAGGCTTCGAACTCGCATGGTGAAACATATTATCAAGAAGGTTTTGTGACCTTCAGCTATACGGGGTTGTAAGTGTGGGAGTGTCCTTCGTACGTAATAACCTTAATGACGTAATAAATAAATATCGTCTACATATTGTTGATATTTTATTGTGAAACTATTTATTTATTATGTTTATACAATAATGCTTACGTTAATCACAAATGGCAGAGTTTAAGATTCATTAATTTTAGCAAATATTTATGCATTTGTTATGTGAACTTTTATTTCATAATTTTAATAATTGTCCTTTGGAAGTTCTAGTGAAACTTTTATTTCATACAACCGTATATTCGAGTATATTCGAACCGGTTATATATTTATTTATTTAGTTCAATACATTGTTTGTATAAAAATATATTAAATGTACACAAGTGTTTGTTTACTTAGATATTAAATAAAGATTTTTTTATATAAAAATATAAATATTGTTATTAATTTTATCACCGTTTGTTCTAACATTTAATTTAAGCTAATTAATTGTTCTAAGCCTAATTGTAAATGTTTTTAAAGAAATGTTTAGTTTTCAATTGAAGTTAGATTTGCTTGGTCGGAAGATTTATTTTTAGTTTTAAATGATGTAACATTATCGAATAATTCACCATAAAATTTACCTTTAATAATAAATTTTATTATTTGGGAACCGGTTTCAGGCCTTATAATCTCAAGCACTCCAACAAGAAAACTAACGGACGTTATAAAATAGCGGCTCACAACTAAGCAAATAAGGTACTTGGGAAATGAATACATAACGTGTAAGTGGTAATGAATCTGAGAAAACAGTGTTGCCACCATTAGCATATTATTATATTAGAATAATAATAGTTATTATTAAAGTATCATTTTAATCTAACCAAACTATTTCTAACCTTAAATCCAACTATTTAATTTTGAATTTAAATTGAAAAATTATTTACTTTGTTGTGATATGTACTATATAATAAATCTTTAGTGAGAAAGGAAAATGTAAAATATTAAGAGTTAATAGCGAAGGAAGAACTTTTTACAAGCAATTGTTAGTATAATATTTGGTAATAACGAATCTATAAAGATATTCTTATGGTAGTTTTTAGAAAATTAAAGGAGTTTGTTTTGAAATTATTAAAAGTTATAACTATTTTTCGTTAAAAATGAATACATGGAAACGTTACAACGGGAGGGTAGGTTATTAAATTGCAACACGTTATGATTTTATTTTAAAATATATTTACTGACAAAATTTGCAAACAATAAATACTTAATAATAATACAATTCCACTATTGCTGCAACTAGCCATAGATGAGACAAAATGTTATATAAAGTTAGCGAGAAATACTCTCTCAATGTTTATGTAACGAATTTCTCTACATATAACTTTGGTGAAACTTGCTCTTTGAATACAGCAAAATACTTTAATACTCATAAGTCTACATTAAAATTGGGTAAAAACTACAACCAGGCGTTCTTTTGCCAGACATTTTAGTTCAAATACGCCCAAAAGTTGAAAATTAAAATATTTAACTATTAATAGTGAAATTAGAAACAATATCTTATTTTAAGTGTAATCGTAAAACTAATTTGCCAAATCCTATTTCGTTCAACATTAGATGTAGCCTACTCAGAAATCTATTTCATTAAGCATTTGATGTAGTCTTTTCCGAAACCTATTTCGTTCAACATTAGATGTAGCCTACTCAGAAATCTATTTCATTAAGCATTTGATGTAGTCTACTCCGAAACCTATTTCGTTCAACATTAGATGTAGCCTACTCAGAAATCTATTTCATTAAGCATTTGATGTAGTCTACTCCGAAACCTATTTCGTTCAACATTAGATGTAGCCTACTCAGAAATCTATTTCATTAAGCATTTGATGTAGTCTACTTCGAAACCTATTTCGTTCAACATTAGATGTAGCCTACTTAGAAATCTATTTCATTAAGCATTTGATGTAGTCTTTTCCGAAACCTATTTCGTTAAACATTAGATGTAGCCTACTTAGAAATCTATTTCATTAAGCATTTGATGTAGTCTACTCCCGAAACCTATTTCGTTAAACATTAGATGTAGCCTACTCAGAAATCTATTTCATTAAGCATTTGATGTAACCTAACTCCGAAACCTATTTCGTTAAACATTAGATGTAGCCTACTTAGAAATCTATTTCATAAGGCATTTGATGTAGTCTTTTCCGAAACCTATTTCGTTAAACATTAAATGTAGCCTACTCAGAAATCTATTTCATTAAGCATTTGATGTAACCTAACTCCGAAACCTATTTCGTTAAACATTAGATGTAGCTTACTTAGAAATCTATTTCATTAAGCATTTGATGTAACCTAACTCCGAAACCTATTTCGTTAAACATTAGATGTAGCCTACTCAGAAATCTATTTCATTAAGCATTTGATGTAACCTAACTCCGAAACCTATTTCGTTAAACATTAGATGTAGCCTACTTAGAAATCTATTTCATTAAGCATTTGATGTAACCTAACTCCGAAACCTATTTCGTTAAACATTAGATGTAGCCTACTTAGAAATCTATTTCATTAAGCATTTGATGTAACCTAACTCCGAAACCTATTTCGTTAAACATTAGATGTAGCCTACTCAGAAATCTATTTCTTCAAGCATTTGATGTAACCTAACTCCGAAACCTATTTCGTTAAACATTAGACGTAGCCTACTCAGAAATCTATTTCATTAAGCATTTGATGTAACCTAACTCCGAAACCTATTTCGTTAAACATTAGATGTAGCCTACTTAGAAATCTATTTCATTAAGCATTTGATGTAGTCTTTTCCGAAACCTATTTCGTTAAACATTAGATGTAGCCTACTTAGAAATCTATTTCATTAAGCATTTGATGTAACCTAACTCCGAAACCTATTTCGTTAAACATTAGATGTAGCCTACTTAGAAATCTATTTCTTCAAGCATTTGACGTAGTCTACTCAGAAACCTATTTCACTAAATATTGGACGTAGCCTACTCAGAAATCTGTTTCACTAAACATTAGATGTAGCCTACTCAGAAATCTATTTCTTCAAGCATTTGACGTAGTCTACTCAGAAACCTATTTCACTAAACATTGGACGTAGCCTACTCAGAAATCTGCTTCACTAAACATTAGATGTAGCCTACTCAGAAATCTGTTTCGCTAATTATTAGATGTAGCCTACTCAGAAACCTATTTCATTAAACAGTCAATGTAGCCTACTTAGAAACCTCTTTCGTTAAACATTAGAAGTATTCTACGCAGATAGCTATTTTATTAAGCTTTATAAGTAACCTACTCAGGAAAATAATATTTAAAATAATACGGATAATGTCGGTTAATACGGACAATGTCGGTTAATACGGATAAAAAAATAATTATATTTTGTAATTTTTTTTGTCGGAGGAGGTTAACTTAAGACATAAAATTATTATAAAGTAATCCTGCGGAAATATAGCATCTCGTGACAGTAGAGAACAAAGCCTTAAGTCTCCGCACATCCTTCGGCACATTCTGTCTGCAACGCAAGAAGAGAACGGGTGGTGCTGTCAGATGAAAACAACACAAACAACACATTAACAAAGACAACAGTAAGTATAGTAAATAAAGTACACTAACACTTCACACTAACAACACTAATATTTTAATGTATCGATTCAATAATATTCAATAAATAAACAGCAGTTTGGGTAATATTGAATTTAATATTTCATAGTTTATAAAGTACCGAATACATTTTAATGATAATTTATTCGAATATATTACCTGAAAGTAGATTAAACTAGATTTTACACTTAGAATATAACAAAACTAAATGTTTATTGGAGAGGCAACAGTGGATAAAGATAAGATTTTGTTCAACGTAACTTTGAAGTTACAATCAGTAACTAATGAGGATAGTACTATGCACGCATTAAAAATATTGTAGTTTGATAAATTCAACTTTTTTCTTTCTATTTATTTCAATGGTTGTACAAATATTCCAATTAAACTTAGCTATTAACTTCAGTTGGTAATTTTACCAGCAGAAATACACAGCACACGATCATTGTAAATTTTCCATGACCGTTGTAAGGATTCTATGGCTTTTTTGAACGTTCTATAACCATTATACAGTTCATTTGGAAAAGTTTTATGATCACAATAAATGGTCTATGAGCATGTAAATATTTCTTGAATCATATAAACTATCCGTAACCATTGCAGATGTTGCATTCCCAATATAACCTATCTGTAATTATTACGACCATTCTGTAACAATTATACCATTTCTGTGAATCAGTAATTTTATTAATTAATATGACGACTGTAATCGTTTCATGACTATTTTAATCTTTCTATGACAGTTTCAAACATCATATAACAGTAGTAATAGTTGTAGGGATATTTCTGGGACCATTACAAACTTTCTGCGACTTATGTAGAAGTCTTATAACCATTATAACATTTCTATGAATACTGTAAATGTTTTATCTGTTATTTTATCAATCATTACAAAAATTAATATGACGACTGTAAACGTTTCATGATCATTTTAATCTTTCTATGACAGTTTCAAACATCATATAACAGTAGTAATAGTTTTAGGGATATTTCTGGGACCATTACAAACTTTCTGCGACTTTTGTAGAAGTCTCATAACCATTATAACATTTCTATGATTACTGTAAATGTTTTATCTGTCATTTTATCAATCATTACAAAAATTAATATGACGACTGTAAACGTTTCATGATCATTTTAATCTTTCTATGACAGTTTCAAACATCATATAACAGTAGTAATAGTTGTAGGGATATTTCTGGGACCATTACAAACTTTCTGCGACTTATGTAGAAGTCTTATAACCATTATAACATTTCTATGAATACTGTAAATGTTTTATCTGTCATTTTATCAATCATTACAAAAATTAATATGACGACTGTAAACGTTTCATGATCATTTTAATCTTTCTATGACAGTTTCAAACATCATATAACAGTAGTAATAGTTGTAGGGATATTTCTGGGACCATTACAAACTTTCTGCGACTTATGTAGAAGTCTTATAACCATTATAACATTTCTATGAATACTGTAAATGTTTTATCTGTCATTTTATCAATCATTACAAAAATTAATATGACGACTGTAAACGTTTCATGATCATTTTAATCTTTCTATGACAGTTTCAAACATCATATAACAGTAGTAATAGTTGTAGGGATATTCCTGGGACCATTACAAACTTTCTGCGACTTATGTAGAAGTCTTATAACCATTATAACATTTCTATGAATACTGTAAATGTTTTATCTGTCATTTTATCAATCATTACAAAAATTAATATGACGACTGTAAACGTTTCATGACCATTTTAATCTTTCTATGACAGTTTCAAACATCATATAACAGTAGTAATAGTTGTAGGGATATTTCTGGGACCATTACAAACTTTCTGCGACTTATGTAGAAGTCTTATAACCATTATAACATTTCTATGAATACTGTAAATGTTTTATCTGTCATTTTATCAATCATTACAAAAATTAATATGACGACTGTAAACGTTTCATGATCATTTTAATCTTTCTATGACAGTTTCAAACATCATATAACAGTAGTAATAGCTGTAGGGATTTTTCTGGGACCATCACAAACTTTCTGCGACTTATGTAGAAGTCTTATAACCATTATAACATTTCTATGAATACTGTAAATGTTTTATCTGTCATTTTATCAATCATTACAAAAATTAATATGACGACTGTAAACGTTTCATGATCATTTTAATCTTTCTATGACAGTTTCAAACATCATATAACAGTAGTAATAGCTGTAGGGATTTTTCTGGGACCATCACAAACTTTCTGCGACATATGTAGAAGTCTTATAACCATTATAACATTTCTATGAATACTGTAAATGTTTTATCTGTCATTTTATCAATCATTACAAAAATTAATATGACGACTGTAAACGTTTCATGATCATTTTAATCTTTCTATGACAGTTTCAAACATCATATAACAGTAGTAATAGCTGTAGGGATTTTTCTGGGACCATCACAAACTTTCTGCGACATATGTAGAAGTCTTATAACCATTATAACATTTCTATGAATACTGTAAATGTTTTATCTGTCATTTTATCAATCATTACAAAAATTAATATGACGACTGTAAACGTTTCATGATCATTTTAATCTTTCTATGACAGTTTCAAACATCATATAACAGTAGTAATAGCTGTAGGGATTTTTCTGGGACCATCACAAACTTTCTGCGACTTATGTAGAAGTCTTATAACCATTATAACATTTCTATGAATACTGTAAATGTTTTATCTGTCATTTTATCAATCATTACAAAAATTAATATGACGACTGTAAACGTTTCATGATCATTTTAATCTTTCTATGACAGTTTCAAACATCATATAACAGTAGTAATAGCTGTAGGGATTTTTCTGGGACCATCACAAACTTTCTGCGACTTATGTAGAAGTCTTATAACCATTATAACATTTCTATGAATACTGTAAATGTTTTATCTGTCATTTTATCAATCATTACAGAAATTAATATGACGACTGTATACGTTTCATGATCATTTTAATCTTTCTATGACAGTTTCAAACATCATATAACAGTAGTAATAGTTGTAGGGATATTTCTGGGACCATTACAAACTTTCTGCGACATATGTAGAAGTCTTATAACCATTATAACATTTCTATGAATACTGTAAATGTTTTATCTGTCATTTTATCAATCATTACAAAAATTAATATGACGACTGTAAACGTTTCATGATCATTTTAATCTTTCTATGACAGTTTCAAACATCATATAACAGTAGTAATAGTTTTAGGGATATTTCTGGGACCATTACAAACTTTCTGCGACTTTTGTAGAAGTCTCATAACCATTATAACATTTCTATGAATACTGTAAATGTTTTATCTGCCATTTTATCAATCATTACAGAAATTAATATGACGACTGTAAACGTTTCATGATCATTTTAATCTTTCTATGACAGTTTCAAACATCATATAACAGTAGTAATAGTTGTAGGGATTTTTCTGGGACCATTACAAACTTTCTGCGACTTATGTAGAAGTCTTATAACCATTATAACATTTCTATGAATACTGTAAATGTTTTATCTGTCATTTTATCAATCATTACAGAAATTAATATGACGACTGTAAACGTTTCATGATCATTTTAATCTTTCTATGACAGTTTCAAACATCATATAACAGTAGTAATAGTTGTAGGGATATTTCTGGGACCATTACAAACTTTCTGCGACTTATGTAGAAGTCTTATAACCATTATAACATTTCTATGAATACTGTAAATGTTTTATCTGTCATTTTATCAATCATTACAGAAATTAATATGACGACTGTAATCGTTTCATGACCATTTTAATCTTTCTATGACAGTTTCAAACATCATATAACAGTAGTAATAGCTGTAGGGATTTTTCTGGGACCATTACAAAATTTCTGCGACTTATGTAGAAGTCTTATAACCATTATAACATTTCTATGAATACTGTAAATGTTTTATCTGTCATTTTATCAATCATTACAGAAATTAATATGACGACTGTAAACGTTTCATGATCATTTTAATCTTTCTATGACAGTTTCAAACATCATATAACAGTAGTAATAGTTGTAGGGATTTTTCTGGGACCATTACAAACTTTCTGCGACTTATGTAGAAGTCTTATAACCATTATAACATTTCTATGAATACTGTAAATGTTTTATCTGTCATTTTATCAATCATTACAGAAATTAATATGACGACTGTAAACGTTTCATGATCATTTTAATCTTTCTATGACAGTTTCAAACATCATATAACAGTAGTAATAGTTGTAGGGATATTTCTGGGACCATTACAAACTTTCTGCGACTTATGTAGAAGTCTTATAACCATTATAACATTTCTATGAATACTGTAAATGTTTTATCTGTCATTTTATCAATCATTACAAAAATTAATATGACGACTGTAATATGTTTCATGACCATTTTAATCTTTCTATGACAGTTTCAAACATCATATAACAGTTGTAATAGTTGTAGGGATATTTCTGGGACCATTACAAACTTTCTGCGACTTTTGTAGAAGTCTTATAACCATTATAACATTTCTATGAATACTGTAAATGTTTTATCTGTCATTTTATCAATCATTACAGAAATTAATATGACGACTGTAAACGTTTCATGATCATTTTAATCTTTCTATGACAGTTTCAAACATCATATAACAGTTGTAATAGTTGTAGGGATATTTCTGGGACCATTACAAACTTTCTGCGACTGTTGTAGAAGTCCTATAACCATTATAACATTTCTATGAATACTGTAAATGTTTTATCTGTCATTTTATCAATCATTACAGAAATTAATATGACGACTGTAATCGTTTCACGACCATTTTAATCTTTCTATGACAGTTTCAAACATCATATAACAGTAGTAATAGTTGTAGGGATATTTCTGGGACCATTACAAACTTTCTGCGACTTATGTAGAAGTCTTATAACCATTATAACATTTCTATGAATACTGTAAATGTTTTATCTGTCATTTTATCAATCATTACAAAAATTAATATGACGACTGTAAACGTTTCATGATCATTTTAATCTTTCTATGACAGTTTCAAACATCATATAACAGTAGTAATAGTTGTAGGGATATTTCTGGGACCATTACAAACTTTCTGCGACTTATGTAGAAGTCTTATAACCATTATAACATTTCTATGAATACTGTAAATGTTTTATCTGTCATTTTATCAATCATTACAAAAATTAATATGACGACTGTAAACATTTCATGATCATTTTAATCTTTCTATGACAGTTTCAAACATCATATAACAGTAGTAATAGTTGTAGGGATATTTCTGGGACCATTACAAACTTTCTGCGACTTATGTAGAAGTCTTATAACCATTATAACATTTCTATGAATACTGTAAATGTTTTATCTGTCATTTTATCAATCATTACAAAAATTAATATGACGACTGTAAACGTTTCATGATCATTTTAATCTTTCTATGACAGTTTCAAACATCATATAACAGTAGTAATAGTTGTAGGGATATTTCTGGGACCATTACAAACTTTCTGCGACTTATGTAGAAGTCTTATAACCATTATAACATTTCTATGAATACTGTAAATGTTTTATCTGTCATTTTATCAATCATTACAGAAATTAATATGACGACTGTAATCGTTTCATGACCATTTTAATCTTTCTATGACAGTTTCAAACATCATATAACAGTAGTAATAGCTGTAGGGATTTTTCTGGGACCATCACAAACTTTCTGCGACTTATGTAGAAGTCTTATAACCATTATAACATTTCTATGAATACTGTAAATGTTTTATCTGTCATTTTATCAATCATTACAGAAATTAATATGACGACTGTAAACGTTTCATGATCATTTTAATCTTTCTATGACAGTTTCAAACATCATATAACAGTAGTAATAGTTGTAGGGATATTTCTGGGACCATTACAAACTTTCTGCGACTTATGTAGAAGTCTTATAACCATTATAACATTTCTATGAATACTGTAAATGTTTTATCTGTCATTTTATCAATCATTACAAAAATTAATATGACGACTGTAAACGTTTCATGATCATTTTCATCTTTCTATGACAGTTTCAAACATCATATAACAGTAGTAATAGTTTTAGGGATATTTCTGGGACCATTACAAACTTTCTGCGACTTTTGTAGAAGTCTCATAACCATTATAACATTTCTATGAATACTGTAAATGTTTTATCTGCCATTTTATCAATCATTACAAAAATTAATATGACGACTGTAAACGTTTCATGATCATTTTAATCTTTCTATGACAGTTTCAAACATCATATAACAGTAGTAATAGTTGTAGGGATATTTCTGGGACCATTACAAACTTTCTGCGACTTATGTAGAAGTCTTATAACAATTATAACATTTCTATGAATACTGTAAATGTTTTATCTGTCATTTTATCAATCATTACAAAAATTAATATGACGACTGTAATCGTTTCATGACCATTTTAATCTTTCTATGACAGTTTCAAACATCATATAACAGTAGTAATAGCTGTAGGGATTTTTCTGGGACCATTACAAAATTTCTGCGACTTATGTAGAAGTCTTATAACCATTATAACATTTCTATGAATACTGTAAATGTTTTATCTGTCATTTTATCAATCATTACAAAAATTAATATGACGACTGTAATCGTTTCATGACCATTTTAAACTTTCTATGACAGTTTCAAACATCATATAACAGTAGTAATAGTTGTAGGGATATTTCTGGGACCATTACAAACTTTCTGCGACTTATGTAGAAGTCTTATAACCATTATAACATTTCTATGAATACTGTAAATGTTTTATCTGTCATTTTATCAATCATTACAAAAATTAATATGACGACTGTAAACGTTTCATGATCATTTTAATCTTTCTATGACAGTTTCAAACATCATATAACAGTAGTAATAGCTGTAGGGATTTTTCTGGGACCATCACAAACTTTCTGCGACTTATGTAGAAGTCTTATAACCATTATAACATTTCTATGAATACTGTAAATGTTTTATCTGTCATTTTATCAATCATTACAAAAATTAATATGACGACTGTAAACGTTTCATGATCATTTTAATCTTTCTATGACAGTTTCAAACATCATATAACAGTAGTAATAGCTGTAGGGATTTTTCTGGGACCATCACAAACTTTCTGCGACTTATGTAGAAGTCTTATAACCATTATAACATTTCTATGAATACTGTAAATGTTTTATCTGTCATTTTATCAATCATTACAAAAATTAATATGACGACTGTAAACGTTTCATGATCATTTTAATCTTTCTATGACAGTTTCAAACATCATATAACAGTAGTAATAGTTGTAGGGATTTTTCTGGGACCATCACAAACTTTCTGCGACTTATGTAGAAGTCTTATAACCATTATAACATTTCTATGAATACTGTAAATGTTTTATCTGTCATTTTATCAATCATTACAGAAATTAATATGACGACTGTAAACGTTTCATGATCATTTTAATCTTTCTATGACAGTTTCAAACATCATATAACAGTAGTAATAGTTGTAGGGATATTTCTGGGACCATTACAAACTTTCTGCGACTTATGTAGAAGTCTTATAACCATTATAACATTTCTATGAATACTGTAAATGTTTTATCTGTCATTTTATCAATCATTACAGAAATTAATATGACGACTGTAAACGTTTCATGATCATTTTAATCTTTCTATGACAGTTTCAAACATCATATAACAGTAGTAATAGCTGTAGGGATTTTTCTGGGACCATCACAAACTTTCTGCGACTTATGTAGAAGTCTTATAACCATTATAACATTTCTATGAATACTGTAAATGTTTTATCTGTCATTTTATCAATCATTACAAAAATTAATATGACGACTGTAAACGTTTCATGATCATTTTAATCTTTCTATGACAGTTTCAAACATCATATAACAGTAGTAATAGTTGTAGGGATTTTTCTGGGACCATCACAAACTTTCTGCGACTTATGTAGAAGTCTTATAACCATTATAACATTTCTATGAATACTGTAAATGTTTTATCTGTCATTTTATCAATCATTACAGAAATTAATATGACGACTGTAAACGTTTCATGATCATTTTAATCTTTCTATGACAGTTTCAAACATCATATAACAGTAGTAATAGTTGTAGGGATATTTCTGGGACCATTACAAACTTTCTGCGACATATGTAGAAGTCTTATAACCATTATAACATTTCTATGAATACTGTAAATGTTTTATCTGTCATTTTATCAATCATTACAAAAATTAATATGACGACTGTAAACGTTTCATGATCATTTTAATCTTTCTATGACAGTTTCAAACATCATATAACAGTAGTAATAGTTTTAGGGATATTTCTGGGACCATTACAAACTTTCTGCGACTTTTGTAGAAGTCTCATAACCATTATAACATTTCTATGAATACTGTAAATGTTTTATCTGTCATTTTATCAATCATTACAAAAATTAATATGACGACTGTAAACGTTTCATGATCATTTTAATCTTTCTATGACAGTTTCAAACATCATATAACAGTAGTAATAGTTGTAGGGATATTTCTGGGACCATTACAAACTTTCTGCGACTTATGTAGAAGTCTTATAACCATTATAACATTTCTATGAATACTGTAAATGTTTTATATGTCATTTTATCAATCATTACAAAAATTAATATGACGACTGTAATATGTTTCATGACCATTTTAATCTTTCTATGACAGTTTCAAACATCATATAACAGTTATAATAGTTGTAGGGATATTTCTGGGACCATTACAAACTTTCTGCGACTTTTGTAGAAGTCTTATAACCATTATAACATTTCTATGAATACTGTAAATGTTTTATCTGTCATTTTATCAATCATTACAGAAATTAATATGACGACTGTAAACGTTTCATGATCATTTTAATCTTTCTATGGCAGTTTCAAACATCATATAACAGTTGTAATAGTTGTAGGGATATTTCTGGGACCATTACAAACTTTCTGCGACTTATGTAGAAGTCTTATAACCATTATAACATTTCTATGAATACTGTAAATGTTTTATCTGTCATTTTATCAATCATTACAGAAATTAATATGACGACTGTAATCGTTTCATGACCATTTTAAACTTTCTATGACAGTTTCAAACATCATATAACAGTTGTAATAGTTGTAGGGATATTTCTGGGACCATTACAAACTTTCTGCGACTGTTGTAGAAGTCCTATAACCATTTCTACGAATACTGTAAATGTTTTATCTGTCATTTTATCAATCATTACAAAAATTAATATGACGACTGTAATCGTTTCATGACCATTTTAAACTTTCTATGACAGTTTCAAACATCATATAACAGTAGTAATAGTTGTAGGGATATTTCTGGGACCATTACAAACTTTCTGCAACTTATGTAGAAGTCTTATAACCATTATAACATTTCTATGAATACTGTAAATGTTTTATCTGTCATTTTATCAATCATTACAAAAATTAATATGACGATTGTAATCGTTTCATGACCATTTTAAACTTTCTATGACAGTTTCAAACATCATATAACAGTAATAGTTGTAGGGATTTTTCTGGGACCATTACAAACTTTCTGCGACTTATGTAGAAGTCTTATAACCATTATAACATTTCTATGAATACTGTAAATGTTTTATCTGTCATTTTATCAATCATTACAAAAATTAATATGACGACTGTAATCGTTTCATGACCATTTTAAACTTTCTATGACAGTTTCAAACATCATATAACAGTAATAGTTGTAGGGATTTTTCTGGGACCATTACAAACTTTCTGCGACTTTTGTAGAAGTAGGAATAACCATTTCTATGAATACTTTAAATGTTTTATGACATTTATACATCTTTTGGGGACTTTAGAAACGTTTAATGGCTGTTATAATCATCCCATAGCCATCGGAAACTTGATGGACACTGTAAATACGCCATGACCATCGTAAGCGTGTTATAATTACTATAAAACCTTTCTGATAATTTTAAACAATATATAAGTATTCTAATGGTTGTAGGAACATTGTAAACTTTCAGTGACAATTTGTTGTTACTATTCAACAGTAGGTTTTGTTAATGTTCCTGACAAGAGTTTTCTTAACTTTACACGTACATTATAAAATTATTGTAGGAATGAGGAAAACAAATGTTTTGTAATTACCATTTATAAAAATAGTTTGTTTGGTAGTTGTATACTTCATTTTGAATAAAAGAGTCTAAAAGAATTTATCTATTTGTGATAATATTTCAAAAATATTAGTAAAAGAGTACCTAAATAGTTAAAACAAAATAAAATAATTTAAGCTCTTTGTGATGGAAATGGCTGAATACATTT
The DNA here is from genome assembly GCA_036971475.1 of Prosapia bicincta. Classification (NCBI taxonomy): domain Eukaryota; kingdom Metazoa; phylum Arthropoda; class Insecta; order Hemiptera; family Cercopidae; genus Prosapia; species Prosapia bicincta. The sequence continues at coordinate 63,931,969 of JBAIZL010000003.1, read as the reverse complement.
AGGAACCTTTCTTTGTACAAAAAGGAAATCTAAAAACATTTTTATCGCTGTTAGAGTTTGTCTGGAAGCGTATATCGATCTCGGAAAATACTATTCAACGTAAAATATGCCTACTATTTAAAATTTATTTACAAAGACATATTTATGGGGAAGCTTGCCTTGCATTGAGAAACGTTCTAGATCACTTTCGTCTGTATAAAAGTTTCATCTAACTTTTACAATTTTCTTAATTATAAGAAAAATTTTTCTCAAGATACAACTTATAACAATTGAAATGGAAATAAGTTTAAATCGTGTAATAAAAGGAACTATTTCATAATACTTTTCCATAACAAATACATGGTCATTTAATCCATGGTTAAATGCAGTAATAGTCATGCTTAGAAATCGAGATTCTTTCTAGATAAACACTAAGTTAAGTGGACGTGATAAGTGAATGCAAGGAAACTGCGTTGCCACAGTTAAAATTAAGGCTATTGAATCATAATATACACCAGTTATACTCTAGGATGCAATATACAGCATGATCGTTGTTGATAAATTTTTAAAAATAATTCATGTCCGTAAAAAACTATAAACAAAAGGGGTTGAATTTTATACATTAGTTATTATTTCAAGACAGAAAACATATTTATTGTTACTAAATTAATAATTATTTTGTGCATGGCTAAATCGTGTAATTTATGGAACCTCACTTTCTCTCGTAAATAAAAGATCGATTTCTCTCACGTACGAAAGGCGATAGTATCGAGATCTGGTTTGAATTAGCGGCTTCTTTGATTTCTATTAGAATGTAAGATATCCCACCTAACACAATGTTAACACATCGAAACTGTTAATTTTAACAAGTAACTGGTAACGTTTATAGGCTATCAAGGTCCAACGGAATGGGGTTATGCCTGCCCCATAGGTACACGTGTCTAGTCTGACGCCCTTAGAAGTTATGGGTTTTAGATTGGATTCATGGGAGCTATGTTGGTTTATAGTTAGATTTAGCTTTGTGTTCTCTAACGAGAAGGTAAAGTCGGAAGCCGGGTACTCCATTCACCATTTTTCTTCTTCATCATCTTCGTTTTCTTCTTTTTTCTTTCCACGTAATACACAGACGAAAATTAGAGTTTCGCAACAATGTAGTGACATTGTTACTACTAGGGGTTTGTCCCAATTGTTGGAAAACTTCACTTCCTCTTTACATGTAGTACTGTAATATGCAATATATATATATATATATATATATATATATATATATATATATATATATATATATATATATATATATATATATATATATGTAATATATATGTAATTCTGTTACGCAATTTTAGCGATTGTGGATGTAAACACTCTGAAAACGTGCTGCTCTATCTAAAAGGATTTTCTTTCAAAGCGTTGTAACCTATTTTTACTTTATGTCTACTATTCTCCAGGTTCGAAGACTTGCCAGCATGTTGGATATTGTCTTTTATCATCTATCGCCACATGCTTTGAAGTCGCAAACGTCCAATATTATAAAGCTGTTCTAACTAGATTTGCAGCAGATCTGAATATTCTTCTTTCTTAATCATCATTATTATCTATCAATCTATCTATCTATCTATCTATCTATCTATCTATCTATCTATCTATATATATATATATATATATATATATATATATATATATATATAATTAACAAATTAAAAATATTTCAAAAACAAGAATTCTTTTAATGAATATATTTATTTTCGCCGATAAAATAGTACCAGCATCTTCAGGAAAATAATTATCTAATGATTAGATAATTATTTTCCTGAAGATGCTGGTACTATTTTATCGGCGAAAAGCTTTGAATAAATATATTCATTAAAAGTATTCTTGTTTTTGAAATATTTTTAATTTAATTACTATATTACAAGAAAACATATCACCATATTTAATATAATATATATATATTTAATATAATATATATATATATATATATATAAGGGAAGTATTTAAAATCCCTTAGAAAGGATTTAGAATAGACAACATTATTGTACTTAGGGCCAATAAGTGTAAACAACAAGATTGCTGCTGGAGAAAAGAAAATGTATTATTAAATGGATGAAATCATTATAATTATTTATATTTAAACAAATATTTGTTATAATTTTTATAAAATTATGGTCGGAACTAATATGTTTCCTACCAAACTGACGAAGCTGGGACTGCCAGATCCAAGTGCTACCAACATAACACTATTATTTTTCTTTTATATAAATTCTAGAATCTGGTTGTTAGGTTTTTAAATATTTCTTTAAACATTTTTAAACTGGAGTGCGTTAAGACACTGTTTTGTCGCGCTCCGTTGGGAAACGAGTTAGCGGGCAATGAATGACCTGTTTGGATTATCCCTTATAAATCGCAGGTTTGTTGTAATACATGTAATGCAATGTAGGGGACATTCAAGTATCTGAAATAGACGCTATTTTCATAAATTCCTTTAAACAAGAATACAAAATTCTTTTCCAAATAATACGCTGATTCTAACTTATCGCTAACACTTTTAAAAACTATTCATTCGCTGTGAAAATCTCTATTCTGTCTCCTCCATACTGTACATTTACGTTCTGGGAGAGTTCAAACCCATTCGATAATTCCAATATAGCAACATTATCATATTGCATATTCCATGGCTACACAATAATAATAATACTGTTTTTGCAGTTGAGGTTGGAATGCATTTACGCACCATCAAGTCTCCCCTGGCAGACCTGGTGTGTGGGACTCCTAGCTAGTATCCACTTAGCCCTTCCTCCTTTGCGGCCCTTCGTAGATATGGCTAGGGTACCACTCTATAGAATTCTTCCTGGTCAGAAGGAACTTAATTAATCCCAGTGGTTTCTATTTCTAAAACTGATCTTGTTTGTCCTGATCACAACGTTTGACCTCGACCATCTTCCGGTTTCATTTTAGTCCACAGTATTGTCTGGAATGTATGCCGCTAGACACACTAAACACAGTATTGTCTGGAATGTATGCCGTTAGACACACTAAACACAGTATTGTCTGGAATGTATGCCGTTAGACACACTAAATACAGTATTGTCTGGAATGTATGCCGTTAGACACACTAAATACAATATTTTTCTGGTCTGTTTGCCCGACGTTGTATTTAAGTGTTGACCTCTCTATTTGCCACTTTCTACACAGAAAGAAGGTATGTTTGGGGGTTGTCGGGTGATCCGTCGAAACAATGAGAGCAGCGTGGGTTGTCTACCTTCCCCATTTTATATAAATAGGCCCGGAAGTAACCGTGGCTTGTTAAGCACTGTGTTGTGTAGAAGTTTACCCCTCCATGATGTTTGTTAGCCCAACTGGGTACATTTTTGATTAGCCTGACTGTCCGTCTTCCGGTGGGTTCCGCAGAGCATCTTTGCTGCCACTTGGCCATCGTCAGTCTTCTCGCCTCCCTTTTGTTTTACCTGTCGTATATAATTTTTTACCGCTCGGCAATGATCTTCTCTAGTGCTATTAGCCCAATAGGAATTATTTCTGCCACCACTAGAGCAGCCCATTCAGTGACCCTGTTCTTAGTTCTCTGCACAGAGGTCATCCGCCTTCTCTCGGTTTGGAGTGCGGCTGCCCAGATTTTAGCTCCGTATATCATTATCGACTGCGCCACAGATATCAGAAGACAGCGTATGCTCTCAGTAATGATAATATTAATAATAATAATAATGGTGATGATGATGATAATAATAATAATGGTGATGATGATGATAATAATAATAAAATAACAAACACAATAACAATTATAGGTATTACAACAGCAGCAGTAATAATATTATATTATTTTAATTGTAAATATTTCAAAGTATTATGGCCGATTTGCATTTTCCCATACAAGCACATCATAAAGACGGTTGTAAGATAGGTTAAACCACAACACTGCGTTTTAGATATTCTTTCATAAAATAATATTTCAGTGTAAATGAAATGCAAACGAGAAAAACAAAAGTATAAATTTATTTTAAATACGCAACTTAAATTAGAGAAATATCTTTTTTAATACTTAGTCATGTATTTAATGTAAATTACTATTTAAAACTTGATTAATTTTACAACTTCTAAAAACGTTCTAGGTTTTGGATCTTCCACACTCCAAATCGACCCGTCATGTACCTGCCGGGATACCACTCCGTTCTAGTTCCAGTCGCCAACGACCAAATCCCTGCGCTCGTCAACCCTCCGTCTTCTGGACTAATACAGCCCCCAAGACGCCGTCGCCCGCTGCTGGCAGTCCTCAAGCTCCTACAAGGAAGCCGGTTTGCTATTAATGGCAACGGCGAGCTGGTAGACATTTCTGTCCAAACCATGGACGTTCCGCGAGTCGATGCTAAGGATCAATCAGACGTCACAAAGGGAACTGAAGACGTTGATAAACGAGAAGAACTTGTCTCCAAGCTGATCGCGCAGGATGTTCCTAACCATGGAAGAACATTCCAGCCCGATCGAGAGTACAACACGCCTTGTGCCAGGCAACCCTTAGATGACCCTGATGAAGGGTTTTCTTACATGTATAGATATAGCCTACCGAAGTCGCAACCAGCCGATGCGAGTGACAGTGTAGAAGTGTCGGTACAGATGGGCAACAATAAAGCTTATCCACACAGCGTGAATAAAGATGCTTTTGAAGGCGTCAAAGATAAAACTGCTTTGAAATTGGTTGATCCTTTTGTTTTTTCAAAGAGCATTAAATCAGTTCTAAGTAAAAGCGTTCAAAATAAAGAACTTAACGATGAAACTAACGCAAGTAATGACACCGACAAAGAACACACGCTGGAAAATAAAGTTAAAGAGAACGCTACGCTAGAGGTTGGTGACGTCAGCAGTGGAAAGCCTACTCGACTCATCCTTAGGCCAAGCGCCAAGGCCGTCGCCGGAACTAAAGGCGTTGCCATAGCGGCCCCCGTAGCCAGGGCGGTGATCAGAAGAGGCCAGAAGGTGACTGTGGAGTTCGACCCTGACGCAGTGGCCATCGCAGGTCCTGGTGGCAGGGCGCATGCGCACCCTCAGTTTGCCATTGATTATATCGATGACGAAACAGACTTGGCCGGATCAGAACGCCAAGGCCAACGTAATCAGTAGTGTAGCCTTAAAGTACAAATATTTTCAATAAACTACCAATTGCATAAGAAATAAATGCTATTTATCAAATAGTTACAAATAGAATAAGGTAGAAAAGGAAAATGTTTGATTTTTCTGTAATGAACACACGATTTTGTAAGCATTTTATAGACATTTGTTAGATAATGGTAAATCCTGAATGCAAATGTTTGTGATATTCCATAGAGAGTAATCCTAATACAGGACGTATTGAAAACCTGTTGACATTGTTATTATATAATGAATTAGATTATTGTTGTAAAGCACGTGGTTGAGAGTAATAATAATAATAATAATTTACATTTGTTGTATTGAAAATGTTTATAACTAAACATACTTGTAAATATGTTACACTTGCCTACAGCAGTCCTTAGTTACGGGACACATCCCCCCCATATTTCCCTCCTCAACAATTATAAAAGTAAGTGCTACTATAGGCAAGTGTAAAATATTTTAGATAAAATCTAGCAGCTCACGTGAAGATGGAATCAACAAATATGAAAATGTTGATAATTAAATTAAAAATGTTCAATATTATAACACATATTATTAAAGACAAATAGCAACAAATGTAATTGCAAGTAAAACTTAAAAACATCGGTGATGTTGGTGATGGTAATAAAAATATAACTAAAGGTAAACGAAAAGAAAAATAACAAAATGGAGGAGCTTCCGCAGCCTTTAGTTGTCGGACAGAGAAACTGAGTAAGCAGTGCATAGTAGGCCAAACCTAGGCGTGAGCAGCTTAAAGGTTTATATTATTTGTAGTTATGTTCATTTAGTTCACAAAGGTTATCAATAAAACCGACGTTGTCCTTATAAATGAGGTAAACATAAAAAGGAGGTAAAATGTTACATTAATATTAATATACGATACAAAGAGAATGCATACATTTACAATAAAATTATAAATTATACAAATTATAAAAACCTGTATTTATAAGATTTTTAAAATTTTACCAAGAGTGTACGCGTTTCAAAGTAGGAGTAATAGTTGCAACAAAGGTTTTAATATTTATAAAATAAATGCTACAGTAGTTTTAAAAATAAAATGTCTTATAATTAAGTTTTAGTTACTATAAATTTTATTATTTAACCTCGCTACTGCCTGTTGTCTGTAATGGTAATTTAATATATCGAAAATAAACATTATTCAAAACAACGCTTTAAATAAATTAGAACACAATACGAATAACACATTTGGGTTTATATTATGTTCAAAACTTGACAATTTAAATTCATCCTTGCGTAAGGTAAATCGGTGCTATTAATCCGTACACTTCTGTAATATTCAATATTATGTGTATTTCAATTGCGTATCACCTCTTTTAGAATAGCAGACGCCTGTGTACAGAAGCCTAGAAAATAGTGATTCAACCCACCCCCTCCCTCACACACACACACACACACACACACACACACACACACATACACACACACACACACACACACACACACACACATAAACACACACACACACACACACACACACACACACACACACACACACACACACACACACACACACACACATACACACACACACACACACACACATACACACACACAAACACACACACACACACACACACACACACACAACTGGATCATATTAATTTAGATTAGTGCAAAATAAAAAATAAAATTTAATATAGCGAGTAAGACTACAGTATTATTATATTAAGGTGTTATTACGTTAGAATAGAATGTGTTTAGAAAGTAATACAATGCTACCTGTGTGAAACATGTATGCCATGTTGTTTCTTTGTATTTGTAGAAATAAATGGAATGATTTATAAATAAAATGTTCTTTTTAAAATGATTTTCCCTTAATTTACTCCATCTAATTTCATTAGGTGATTGTTTTCGAGATAAATGTTACGAAATTATTTTAAACAACATAAAATATTGTTATTATTGTTGTAAATAACGCCTTGACGGTGAATTTATTGAAAACCTAGCGACATTGTTCGACAAGAAAAACTTACTAAAAATATAAAGTTGCATTAACACTTTATGCTAATTACATTGATGCTTGCATTAAAACTTCGCCAGTCGTCATATTAGTGAGGCTGGGTAACAAGAAGCTAGGCTTACACCCCCATTGTCCTCCAGGTTTTTTAGTTGCACAGTAGTTTCGGCGACGATGCCGTCATTGTCAGAGCTGGGCGTACAGTGTCGTGTAACTGGTACAACTGGTAGTGATTAGGAGTTCAGTAATTAGTGCAAAGAGCTGAGAGGATGGCGTCATAGTCGCTGAAACTACTCTGTAATTAGTAAAGTTGTTGATTTATGAAAGATTGAGTTTATTTTCTTAATATTTATCTTTGTAAAATAAAAAATAGTTTAAGATTGAGTTCACAATGAATTTATCCTTACTAAACTCTTACTTGCATTCCTTAATGAAATCAAAGTGACGATTATAAGCGTGGCTATTGATTGAATGGGCTATTATTATTATTATTATTATTATTAATAAAAGGTGAGCTAAGAGATTGCAAACTTATACACATTGATTTAGCGAGGATACAGTTATATTTATATAAGTAGAGTATAATGTCTACTTCATAAGATCTTTACGTTGTCTCTCTTCTTTAACAATAATGCAACTATTTTGAGTATTTATTTATATGTTTTAGAGGTAAATAAGTGGTTGTAAATTGTATTTGATGAAAAAGAGGTGATACGTTCAAGTACGAGTGGCAGGAAAATGTCCAGGTGCTCTGGTGCTGTGACGCGCGCGTAGAATCACCTTATCAGAATTACTAAGTAAGCTTTGGTAGTATTAAGGGGACAAAATATTTCCCCTCTATTTCGAATATTATCACCTGAGTAAGAAGTAATTAGGAGATTTTATGAGATGATTAGGTAACGGGGGGGGGGGAGATGCTTGTTGTATAGCGCTCTGAAATAAAACCTTCAATAAAAAATTATCCTCTAAACTCATTTACAAAACATCTTTCCCAAAAAGAGAGAGAGAGAGAGAGAGAGAGAGAGAGAGAGAGAGAGAGCTATTATTAAAAGTAGTCACAGCTATTAGAGTGTTTTGTATTTGGAACTAGGAGCAGAAGTAATAGCTATCCCTGGGATTATATTCTATTATGAAAGTAAGCTAATGGCGACCTAAAGAAAGAATGGTAATGGCGCCCTTAAGGAAGTAAAGTAATACCGACTTCAAAAATGTAAGGTAATAGTAATTAAGCCTTAAGTAAGTAAGCTACTGGCAACCATAAAAAAGTAAGCTAATGGCGATTTCCAGAAAGTAAAGTAATGGCGACTTCAGTAATGTAAGCTAATACCAACCTTAAGCAAGTATGCTTCTGCCAACCATAAAAGGTAAGCTATTGGCGACCTTTAGAAAGAATGGCAATGGCGCCCTGAAGGAAGTAAATAATGGCGACTACAGGAATTTAAGGTAATATCGAACTTAAGTACGTAAGCTACTGGCAACCATAAAAATGTAAGGTAAAGGCGATTTCTAGGAAGTATGGTAATAGCGACCTTTAAGTAAGTAAGGTAATATCAACCATAAATAAGTAAGGTACTGGCAACCATAAAAAATTAAGCTAAAAGCGACCTCAAGAAAGAATTATAATGGCGCCTTTAAGGAAGTAATGTAATGGCGACTTGAAAGAGTAGGGTAATATCGACCTTAAGTAAGTAAGGTAAATGAAATTATAAAGAAGTAAGCTAATGACGACTTCTATAGACTATAGTATTGGCGACATAAGAGAGGATATTAAGGACGACTACAAGAAAGTAAGGTAACAGCGACCTTAAGAAATAACAAAATGGTGACTTTAAGGATAAAAGTTAATGTTGACTACAATAAGGTAAGATATTGTCCACCTTAAGAAATACCATAATGGCGACTTTATTGATAAAAGATAATGGTGACCTCAATAAGGTGAGGTAAAATCGACCTTAAGTAAGGTAATGACTAATTTAAGTAAGTTAATGACCGCCTTAAGTAAGGTAATGGCGACCTTAAGTAAGGCAATGGCGACCTTAAGTAAGGCAATGGCGATTCTAAGTAAGGCAATGGTGACTTTAAGTAAGGTAATGGCGACTTTAAGTAAGTTAATGCCGACCTTAAGTAAGGCAATGGCGACCTTAAGTTAGGTAATGACGATTCTAAGTAAGGCAATGACGATTCTAAGTAACGTAATGGTGACCTTAAGTAAAGTAATAGTGACTTTAAGTAAGGTAATGGCGACCTTAAGTAAGGTTACGGTGGCCCTAAGTAAAGTAATGGTAATCTTAAGTAAAGTAATGGTAATCTTAAGTAAAGCAATGGTGACTCTAAGTAAGTTAATGGCGACCTTAAGTAAGGTAATGGCGACCTTAAGTAAGGTTACGGTGGCCCTAAGTAAAGTAATGGTAATCTTAAGTAAAGTAATGGTAATCTTAAGTAAAGCAATGGTGACTCTAAGTAAGTTAATGGCGACTTTAAGTAAGTTAATGCCGACCTTAAGTAAGGCAATGGCGACCTTAAGTTAGGTAATGACGATTCTAAGTAAGGCAATGACGATTCTAAGTAACGTAATGGTGACCTTAAGTAAAGTAATAGTGACTTTAAGTAAGGTAATGGCGACCTTAAGTAAGGTTACGGTGGCCCTAAGTAAAGTAATGGTAATCTTAAGTAAAGTAATGGTAATCTTAAGTAAAGCAATGGTGACTCTAAGTAAGTTAATGGCGACTTTAAGTAAGTTAATGCCGACCTTAAGTAAGGCAATGGCGACCTTAAGTTAGGTAATGACGATTCTAAGTAAGGCAATGACGATTCTAAGTAACGTAATGGTGACCTTAAGTAAAGTAATAGTGACTTTAAGTAAGGTAATGGCGACCTTAAGTAAGGTTACGGTGGCCCTAAGTAAAGTAATGGTAATCTTAAGTAAAGTAATGGTAATCTTAAGTAAAGCAATGGTGACTCTAAGTAAGTTAATGGCGACCTTAAGTAAGGTAATGGCGACCTTAAGTAAGGTTACGGTGGCCCTAAGTAAAGTAATGGTAATCTTAAGTAAAGTAATGGTAATCTTAAGTAAAGCAATAGTGACTTTAAGTAAGGTAATGGCGACCTTAAGTAAGGTAATGGCGACTTTAAGTAAGGAAATGATGACTCTAAGTAAGTTAATGGCGACCTTAAGCTTGGTAATGGCGACCTTAAGTAAAGTAATGGCGGCTTTAAGTAAGGCAATGGTGACTCTCAGTAAGTTAATGGCGACCTTAGGCTAGGTAATGGCGACCTTAAGTAAAGTAATGGCGGCTTTAAGTAAGGTAATGGTGACTCTAAGTAAGGTAATGGTGACTCTAAGTAAGGTAATGGCGACCTTAAGTAAGGGTAATGGCGACCTTAAGTAAGGTTACGGTGACCCTAAGTAAAGTAATGGTGACCTTAAGTAAGGCGATGGGGACTTTAAATAAGGTAATGGCGACCTTAAGTAAGGTTACGGTGACTCTAAGTAAAGTAATGGTGACCTTAAGTAAGGTAATGGCGACTTTAAGTAAGGTAATTGCGACCCTAAGAAAGAAAGGTATATTTTTATTAAGAACATGCAGTAAGGACGACATATATAATGAGGAATATTTTACATGAGGAGTTTAGCTTTTTTGGGCCACAGCATACAACCCTCTACTTTAGAGGATGCAATTTGACTTGTTGGGCTATCGACAAGTTGTTAGATTATTTTGCCTTTTTACTCGGATTAAGAACATCAGATAATAAACTGAACCGCCTATAGTTTCCTACTGTTATCAATGCAAGGGGATCTTTATCTCCTCTCCTCGGCCCTACTTCCATCTCCGATGGAGAGAAGGTCTAAGCATACGTGATGCTATAACCCCACTTTTATCCATTACAGAGAGAGCATGTAAGAAAGACTAGGCGATACAGAGCGAGCGTGTAAGAAAGACTAGGCGCTACAGAGCGAGCGTGTAAGAAAGACTAGGAGCTACAGAGCGAGCGTGTAAGAAAGACTAGGCGCTACATTGGTTTGTGTGGAATATTAATTATTTTCTGACTCAAAACTTTCCACTTGACCTTTACAAGTGATATTTCGAATAAAGAAAAATAAAACTAATAATTTGAAAATGAGATTTAATAAAATGTTTGACAACTCCTTGCACTTAAACGCTGACGAATTATAAATTCATGATCTGACCGGCCGACTATGAGTTTGTGTCATTGTTTGTTTGAGCCTCTGAATACCTAATGTTCGCATTGTATGCTTCTAACACGACTGGAAAGATCGATTGAATGTGTTGCCAACATTATTGCGACATCCCGACCTCGATCATTGCTACCAACCGTTGAAATAACGACATTATTATGGTAGCTTATTGTTCTTTTATTTATTGATAATGAGAAAATTGCCGACACAGCGAAAAGAAATCTGTCAAAACGTCACTGGCGTAACCGTGGTACGACTTCTCTCAAACATTAATTAACACAATACATAAACAAACCTGCAATTATTTCACGATGAAAAAATCAACTTTTTTATAAACACACACACACACACAAAGTATAATGTATTATATAAAATGAAATATCCATCTATTTATGTATCTTATCTATCTATTTATGTATATTCCCTACCTATCCATTTATTTATATTTCCTATCATTCTGTAAACCCATTTATGTATCCTAAATATATCTATCTGTTTATAAATTGTATACCTTACCTATTTATGTACATTATCTACCTATCCATTTATGTATTTTCCTATCTATCTATTTATGTACCCTAAATATATCTATCTATTAACGTATACTATCTTCCTTTATGTTTTTCATCTATTTATCAGTCAATGTATCTAGTTAGAAGAAGTCTATCTGCCTGTAAATGTATGCATGTATGAATTCCATAGGATCATGGCTAGCTCCTGTTGTTAGCATACAAGCCTAGTGGATCTGAGTTCATAGTAGTCGCAATTTATCAGAGCAACACAAATGAAGGCTCCCATAATACTGTGTAGAAGTGGTGTCTATTAGAAGGCTGCAATAGACTCTAAAGCTCTAATTACCCCTCCCACAACACGTCCAATCGCCACACTCAACACAAACATGCTGCCTTGGATTCCATGACACAGACTAATCAACATAACCATGAACAACGAAGACAAAATAAATTAGCTAAACACAATAAAACACATAGCTTATAAACACACCTTGATAAACAACATAATGCTCAAAAACAATGCACACATATTACAATAAAAATCAATAGCACACAAACACAAAAATTCATAGCACTTACATATCATGAAAACACATCACAAATAATACCTTCCTCGTTCCGCAAACGTAAATACAAAGTAGCATTCACAACATCCAAAACAATTAAATAACACCTACGCCGTTCAAAAACACGCCAAGATAAACACGATAGGGCAGGCGTATACAAGACTACATGCAACAACTGCCCCAGCTTTTACATAGGACAAACAGGGAGAACATTCACTACAAGATACAAAGAACACGTAATACAGATAAAAAAGACACAACCCAAATCAAATTTCGCCATACAGATACAAAACACACTACACTCACAGACTGACACTAATCTAAATATTCTATACTACATAGAAAAGGCAACAAAATTAACACAATAGAAAAGTACGAGATATACGAAGACCATAATTACTATTCAAAACACATTATAAGTGATAAAACACACAATCAAATACTATATTTGAACACATAATTAACAACTACTCCATGAACAATAACACTCCACAGAACAGAAATACACCACAGAATCACACCAACACAACACACATGAGCAACAGTTTTGTCAGTGACTCACAGTATTGAATATTGCGCTGACCTAGTGCGAAACGCGTCTCCTGAATAAATTAGTAAGTAGTGGTTTTTTGCTAAGTTAATAAAACAAAATATGTATACAAAAACCTCAAGATATACAACACAAAAACTGCTAATTGTAATTTAGAATTGAAATATAGACCAGTGTATTAAGATAATAAGTAGTAAAATTCATTTACAGTTGGTCGTAAATAACAAAAAATATTTTAAAACTATTGAAGTAAAAATATAATGTTTATATTAAATTCAATTAATCTAATAGAAATCGTGTTTATAAAACAATTACTTTCCATTAAAAATACATTTTTAAATACAAAATCCTCACTAATTAAATTAAAATATCTCTTTTAATATCACGACGAAATTGAGAGAGCATTATTAAATTTAATAATAAATATTTTTAATAGTTGTATAGCGACCAGACAGCTGGTTTATTGTCGCTCACAAGGATAAGAAAGGATTTCGAATGTAGGTAGATAGGGAAGAAGACGAAGCATGCAGAAGATCATGGCCTCCTGTGTCCAGCTTGAGGGAGGATAATCACGTGTCTACAAGTTACACAAAAATTATAATACAAATATAATACTTTATTACGTAACTTTCAAAAATATATTTCTTTTATAGGTTAGAGCCTCAAACTTCTCAGTCCAGTGTCAAGAGTTTGGCCTACTACGGGGGCGCCAGGGGCAAGTTCCTCATTGTTCACCCTTCGGGTCGCACTTACATTTCAAATAAACCAGCTACCAAGGAAGAAGAGGATGTGGGAATGGAAGAGAGTGGCAACGGCGATAACGAATCTGTGGCCATTAACCCGCCTCCTGATAATGCATCTGTGGCCGAAGCTAAGCCCGTAGGACTGGCACTTGCTGGGGTGGGTGTTTTTATGGATAGTTTTATATTTATCGAAAACACTTAGGGTCTAATACTATTAATTAGTGCGCTTCCATATTGAATTTATTAATTTTTAATATGTATTACTAAATCTTTTGAAATCGTTGCAGCCTGGTGGAGTCGCGTCCTCTAAGCCCGTAGCTACTGCCTTGGTAGGCCCAGGAGGACTTGCCATTGCCCGCCCGGTAGCCACGGCCATTGCGGGAGTCCGAGGGACGGGGCCTCTGGTCGGTCTGGGCTCTGATGGCAAACTCGGCCAGCTACAGAAGCAGATATTTTGGAACGCGGGCACCAATCAGATAGTTACGAAGGGGGTGTCCAATGACGTATATAAGCTATACCCCATCAATCTGTATTGAGCTACGGGCAGAGTTCTAATCGTGTTAGAGTTATTTATTGAATAAAAATCACCTAAATTCTCTTTCTGTATTGATATTAACCTTAACAGTAAAAGAAATAACAAATAAAATATGTTTGTAACTCGTGCGAATGGAATGTGCTCTTGAGTAGCAAATAACTAAAACTCATCCGATTTCTTTCATGGCTTCTTAAGTAATTTAGTAATTTTAATTGATGTTTGTAAAAGATTTATGATTTCTAAGTAGTATTAGGTGAAATTATCCCATAAAGATATTAGTTTTGTGATTTTTTATAGTTTCATAACGTTTATTGTATAATTTAACTGCAATCACAATTAATAAAGATAAAATAATAATAAACGAAATTTAAAATATCTTTTTAAACAAATAAGAAAACATCTTATTATGAATATAAAAAATCTTATCATACAAAAAAGTGTAAAATAGAGATTCAATACACAATGTAATTAAAAATTATCTATCAAAATTAATTATCTCTAATATTGCTTGTTGCAATCATCTTGAATTCACTGAAGAAATCACGTAATTATTGGAGTAAGCAAGGGAAAGTATCGGATCAGCTTTGTCAATGAAACGATTGTTACGCAAGTAAGTAATAGCTTTTACTTAGTTACTTAAGTAATTATAATTTTCTCTTGTATAAGTTTATAATAATTTCGATTGGATATTTTTAAAATATGAATAAATAATATAGTTAAAAATTACCACTAATTAGGCTTCTCGGATACAATCATTACGACAGTTTAAAATTTTGTATTCTTTGTGTTTGTCAATTTATTATTTATGTAATTTTTAATGTTAGTAAATATATTTTGAAGGACTCGCTAATTCTAAGTCAGTGTTGTAAAACTTGTCTTTCTTAGTGTGTAAAGGCATGTAGCATTAAGGTTTTATAAAGTAAACATTAAAGCATACAAGCGTGTGAGTTGCGATGTTAAAGTACCTTGTACAACTCCTTCATGTCCCAAGTGACGTGTAGAAAGTGACGTCAGAGGGTCAGAAAGTGACGTCACACCGACAGGCTCCCACTGAAATGGCATCTGGAACTTGTCCTAAGTTTTGGTTCTGTTCGACTTTCCAAGCGTTTTTACATCAAAGATCTTACGTCTCTCAAAAACACGTTTCTGTTAAACTTTAAATATCCGTCCACTGGTATTGATCCTAACTATTGATTTCCATATTTTCAGTTGTGTCGAGCGCTGTTGGTAGATCATCATGGTAACACACATTCAAACTTATACTTAGGTAAAGTATAGATATTGTTTTAGGTTACACTCACTATATATAATTATACTTTTAATTACATTGTTACATTATTGTTGAGAAATACATTATATATTATAGGCTATTCTTCATTCTTATCTAATCCCTGTCTGTGCTCACAAACGTAGCTAAAGCCTATTCTTACTTGTGTTCTTGTTCCTTAATGTATTGGTGTTTCCAAGTAGAATAATTTCAAAAAAAGGTTTCATAAAATATCTGATTGGAACTACAGTTTTATGGCCAAAATATTCGATAGACGTCTCATAACTCTAAGTTATGTAACTTCTACTGCTCATTATCTATATCGTTTGGCGTTAACTTTGTCATTCTTACTTGCTTTGAAAGCTAATCTGTTCTACTGCTCATTATCTATATCGTTGGGCGTTAACTTTGTCATTCTTACTTGCTTTGAAAGCTAATCTGTTCTACTGCTCATTATCTATATCGTTGGGCGTTAACTTTGTCATACTTACTTGCTTTGAAAGCTAATCTGTTCTACTGCTCATTATCTATATCGTTGGGCGTTAACTTTGTTATTCTTACTTGCTTTGAAAGCTAATCTGTTCTACTGCTTCATTATCTATATCGTTGGGCGTTAACATTACATTCTTACTTGCTTTGAAAGCTAATCTGTTCTACTGCTTCATTATCTATATCGTTGGGCGTTAACATTACATTCTTACTTGCTTTGAAAGCTAATCTGTTCTACTGCTTCATTATCTATATCGTTGGGCGTTAACATTACATTCTTACTTGCTTTGAAAGCTAATCTGTTCTACTGCTTCATTATCTATATCGTTGGGCGTTAACTTTGTCATTCTTACTTGCTTTGAAAGCTAATCTGTTCTACTGCTTAATTATCTATATCGTTGGGCGTTAACTTTGTCATTCTTACTTGCTTTGAAAGCTAATCTGTTCTACTGCTTCATTATCTATATCGTTGGGCGTTAACATTGTCATTCTAACTTGCTTTGAAAGCTAATCTGTTCTACTGCTTCATTATCTATATCGTTGGGCGTTAACTTTGTCATTCTTACTTGCTTTGAAAGCTAATCTGTTCTACTGCTCATTATCTAATTCGTTGGGCGTAAACTTTGTCATTCTTACTTGCTTTGAAAGCTAATCTGTTCTACTGCTTCATTATCTATATCGTTGGGCGTTAACTTTGTCATTCTTACTTGCTATGAAAGCTAATCTGTTCTACTGCTCATTATCTATATCGTTGGGCGTTAACTTTGTCATTCTTACTTGCTTTGAAAGCTAATCTGTTCTACTGCTCATTATCTATATCGTTGGGCGTTAACTTTGTCATTCTTACTTGCTTTGAAAGCTAATCTGTTCTACTGCTCATATCTATATCATTGGGCGTTAACTTTGTCATTCTTACTTGCTTTGAAAGCTAATCTGTTCTACTGCTCATTATCTATATCGTTGGGCGTTAACTTTGTCATTCTTACTTGCTTTGAAAGCTAATCTGTTCTACTGCTTCATTATCTATATCGTTGGGCGTTAACTTTGTCATTCTTACTTGCTTTGAAAGCTAATCTGTTCTACTGCTCATTATCTATATCGTTGGGCGTTAACTTTGTCATTCTTACTTGCTTTGAAAGCTAATCTGTTCTACTGCTTCATTATCTATATCGTTGGGCGTTAACTTTGTCATTCTTACTTGCTTTGAAAGCTAATCTGTTCTACTGCTCATTATCTATATCGTTTGGCGTTACCTTTGTCATTCTTACTTGCTTTGAAAGCTAATCTGTTCTACTGCTCATTATCTATATCGTTGGGCGTTAACTTTGTCATTCTTACTTGCCTTGAAAGCTAATCTGTTCTACTGCTTCATTATCTATATCGTTGGGCGTTAACTTTGTCATTCTCACTTGCTTTGAAAGCTAATCTGTTCTACTGCTTCATTATCTATATCGTTGGGCGTTAACTTTGTCATTCTCACTTGCTTTGAAAGCTAATCTGTTCTACTGCTTCATTATCTATATCGTTTGGCGTTAACTTTGTCATTCTTACTTGCTTTGAAAGCTAACCTGTTCTACTGCTTCATTATCTATATCGTTTGGCGTTAACTTTGTCATTCTTACTTGCTTTGAAAGCTAATTTGTTCTAATGCTTCATTATCTATATCGTTGGGCGTTAACTTTGTTATTCTTACTTGCTTTGAAAGCTAATCTGTTCTAATGC
Organism: Prosapia bicincta; assembly: GCA_036971475.1. NCBI lineage: Eukaryota > Metazoa > Arthropoda > Insecta > Hemiptera > Cercopidae > Prosapia > Prosapia bicincta. The sequence goes on along the minus strand of JBAIZL010000003.1, from coordinate 63,914,288 downwards.
TTCATTATCTATATCGTTGGGCGTTAACTTTGTTATTCTTACTTGCTTTGAAAGCTAATCTGTTCTATTGCTTCATTATCTATATCGTTGGGCGTTAACTTTGTCATTCTTACTTCCTTTGAAAGCTAATCTGCTCTACTGCTTCATTATCTATATCGTTGGGCGTTAACTTTGTCATTCTTACTTGCTTTGAAAGCTAATCTGTTCTACTGCTCATTATCTATATCGTTGGGCGTTAACATTGACATTCTTACTTGCTTTGAAAGCTAATCTGTTCTACTGCTCATTATCTATATCGTTGGGCGTTAACTTTGTCATTCTTACTTGCTTTGAAAGCTAATCTGTTCTACTGCTCATTATCTATATCGTTGGGCGTTAACTTTGTCATTCTTACTTGCTTTGAAAGCTAATCTGTTCTACTGCTTCATTATCTATATTGTTGGGCGTTAACTTTGTCATTCTCACTTGCTTTGAAAGCTAATCTGTTCTACTGCTTCATTATCTATATCGTTGGGCGTTAACTTTGTCATTCTCACTTGCTTTGAAAGCTAATCTGTTCTACTGCTTCATTATCTATATCGTTTGGCGTTAACTTTGTCATTCTTACTTGCTTTGAAAGCTAATCTGTTCTACTGCTTCATTATCTATATCGTTTGGCGTTAACTTTGTCAATCTTACTTGCTTTGAAAGCTAATCTGTTCTACTGCTTCATTATCTATATCGTTTGGCGTTAACTTTGTCATTCTTACTTGCTTTGAAAGCTAATCTGTTCTAATGCTTCATTATCTATATCGTTGGGCGTTAACTTTGTCATTCTTACTTGCTTTGAAAGCTAATCTGTTCTAATGCTTCATTATCTATATCCTTGGGCGTTAACTTTGTCATTCTTACTTGCTTTGAAAGCTAATCTGTTCTAATGCTTCATTATCTATATCGTTGGGCGTTAACTTTGTTATTCTTACTTGCTTTGAAAGCTAATCTGTTCTATTGCTTCATTATCTATATCGTTGGGCGTTAACTTTGTCATTCTTACTTGCTTTGAAAGCTAATCTGTTCTACTGCTTCATTATCTATATCGTTGGGCGTTAACTTTGTTATCCTTACTTGCTTTGAAAGCTAATATGTTCTACTGCTTAATTATCTATATCGTTGGGCGTTAACTTTGTCATTCTTACTTGCTTTGAAAGCTAATCTGTTCTACTGCTTCATTATCTATATCGTTGGGCGTTAACTTTGTCATTCTTACTTGCTTTGAAAGCTAATCTGTTCTACTGCTTCATTATCTATATCGTTTGGCGTTAACTTTGTCATACTTACTTGCTTTGAAAGCTAATATGTTCTACTGCTTAATTATCTATATCGTTGGGCGTTAACTTTGTCATTCTTACTTGCTTTGAAAGCTAATATGTTCTACTGCTTCATTATCTATATCGTTGGGCGTTAACTTTGTCATTCTTACTTGCTTTGAAAGCTAATCTGTTCTACTGCTTAATTATCTATATCGTTGTGCGTTAACTTTGTCATTCTTACTTGCTTTGAAAGCTAATCTGTTCTACTGCTTAATTATCTATATCGTTGGGCGTTAACTTTGTCATTCTTACTTGCTTTGAAAGCTAATCTGTTCTACTGCTTAATTATCTATATCGTTGGGCGTTAACTTTGTCATTCTTACTTGCTTTGAAAGCTAATCTGTTCTACTGCTCATTATCTATATCGTTTGGCGTTAACTTTGTCATTCTTACTTGCTTTGAAAGCTATTCTGTTCTACTGCTTCATTATCTATATCGTTTGGCGTTAACTTTGTCATTCTTACTTGCTTTGAAAGCTAATCTGTTCTACTGCTTCATTATCTATATCGTTGGGCGTTAACTTTGTCATTCTTACTTGCTTTGAAAGCTAATCTGTTCTACTGCTTCATTATCTATATCGTTGGGCGTTAACTTTGTCATTCTTACTTGCTTTGAAAGCTAATCTGTTCTACTGCTCATTATCTATATCGTTTGGCGTTAACTTTGTCATTCTTACTTGCTTTGAAAGCTAATCTGTTCTACTGCTTCATTATCTATATCGTTGGGCGTTAACTTTGTTATTCTTATTTGCTTTGAAAGCTATTCTGTTCTACTGCTTCATTATCTATATCGTTGGGCGTTAACTTTGTTATTCTTATTTGCTTTGAAAGCTATTCTGTTCTACTGCTTCATTATCTATATCGTTGGGCGTTAACTTTGTCATTCTTACTTGCTTTGAAAGCTAATCTGTTCTACTGCTTAATTATCTATATCGTTTGGCGTTAACTTTGTCATTCTTACTTGCTTTGAAAGCTAATCTGTTCTACTGCTTCATTATCTATATCGTTGGGCGTTAACTTTGTCATTCTTACTTGCTTTGAAAGCTAATCTGTTCTACTGCTTCATTATCTATATCGTTGGGCGTTAACTTTGTTATTCTTATTTGCTTTGAAAGCTATTCTGTTCTACTGCTTCATTATCTATATCGTTGGGCGTTAACTTTGTCATACTTACTTGCTTTGAAAGCTATTTTGTACTTACTAAGATATAGTAAATGCAGTTTTTTGTTATGTGGGGTGATGAGATGTTTCATTTTGTTTTGGTTATTAGTGACTTTTATATCTGCCATCCACCACTGATCGTACGCTTGTGCAACAGAATCGCTACTGTAGAGTGTAATTAAAAACAGTAATGCGTTCGTCGTGGAGTAAATTCCTAATTGAGTATTTTATGAACTAATGAAGTCCCCAAGGATGCCCTCACAAGGAGACAAAACGATGAGACCATCTGGAGTCCTACTTATCGCACAGTTTTCAAATTGATAAGGACTCTAGTTTTATTGCGCCTCGGAAATGATCTTGACAAATTTCAAACATACTTTATTATTCAGCCCCGCTATAGAAATGTTGATGCTTTGGGGTGAAATCCAATCACGCTGCCTTTATTTTATTTCTTTTAAGTAACACTCCCCCAAATTTTAATTTACCTCTGATATGTCTATCAGTTTGTTAGAGCGCCAGCTATTGTTCTGCGTTACAAATATGTTCAGACAAACATTTCACTTCGCTTCGTCTCCAGCTTGATGCTCTTACAGTCTCCTGTTCCCCTGCAGGAATTGGTTTTAAAGAAGGAGTAAGGATTTGGTTATTCCCGTGTAGGGCTACGCACGCACCATCACAGTCATTCCACCACAACATGAAACAAATAAATGCCACTTCAGGTTATAAACGAAAATCTGTTTTATGATGACAATTGTAGGTGAAATGTTTTTGTTACTATAACTACTAGCTGTTACATTAGCAACAAATATTTTTTCAACACGTTTATGATTTCCTTCGACACTAGTTGCTGATGAAGGTAATGGTCTGTAGCTGTATCTTGTTCCAAAACATCGTTACTGTCCCAAAAGACAATCGTACGAAGCTGGCTTCCTACATCTGCTTAACAGTTTATATCAGTTTTAAGAATCTGCAAAATTCAGTAAACTCCTTCGTAGGTCTGTAAGTAAAATTTGTGTATTTCTTTATTTGGGATTATCATGTAATCAGTGTTGTTATTTTCGTAAGTTAAATACCCCATCTCGAATAGATGGATCCAGAAGAGATTTGCGATAATTTCCTCTATGTTCCACACAGAGTGGTATCTAAAAGTTTTTCTCAACCCCAGCAAACGGCCTCTGCTCATATCGCAGAGAGGTAAAATCTCTACAGGTTCGTGTCTCTTTATCACTAAAAGAGTCCTCACTATTTCATCAAAGTCAAAGGCGTATGACATGTTATTAGCGTGCTTCAAAAGTTTCAAATAGACTTTTGGTTTTCTTGTGTACAGAAAATTTAAAACGGAGTAAGGGTTGTATAGACGCTGGTTGCCTTTACATATATAACCGTTATACCATTTGGCGACTAATTTTGCCTTATTACTAATATTAAATCTTGTAAGTAACATTTTCACTTCTTGTTTTTGGAAACCATAGAAGTCAACAAACACATGGTCGTCGAGGAACTTGTGAAGTCTCACGTTGCTTATGGAAGGTTGGTAAAGCGAGAAAATGAACGAGACTCCTGACATGAAGGCATTTCCCACGTGACCGTTGGACTTCACGAGCTTCGACAGCTGACCGTATAACAACTTTAGCATTTTATGCATATCTTTTTCATCTGCGTGAAATATACTATCTAATATAAGGGCATCGTAATCGTCCACCAATAGAAACACCTGAGTAGAGTTGTAATGTGTAAACAAATACCTGGTGAGTGTCTTCAGACCAGCCTTTACGTCCTTCTTGGACATTAGGCGGAAACTCTCATCCGTACACCAGGCTCTAACTAGGCTCTTTTGTTCCTCGTCCAGGCTTCGGCTACTGCTCAAGTACTTGTGCTGTTGAAAGCTTTCTTGGACTATCCTTGCCAGGACAAACATCGCGTCGTTGTAGCTTTCTGCAGTAAACGGGTGACCAAAGTTCACGAATAAAACGGGATATTTCCCAAAATGTTCGTCCACAAGCCGCGGTGATTCCGCGTAGATCTTTAAGCGTCGGAAAGCTTCCAGCCTTTGCTTGCCCTCGTTCTCGTCTATAGGTATTTCTAAGAATCTTCTCAGCATGTCTAGGTTCGTCGACTTGCCGAAGCACCTGGGAACTGTGACCAGATTGAACTCCGTTCCTTCCAACACGTGCCTTATCATTAACGTTTTGTCCACAAATGTCGGTTGTTTGACGAGTCTTAGAAAGTCTGAGGTCTCCATAAGCTCGGCTTGTTCCTAGAAAAGAAAATAGTCTTACAGAAAACAGGTAAGTCGAAAGAATAGTTTAACCTATAAAGATTACTCACAGAAACAGGTTAGTCACAAGAATGGTTTAACGTATAAAGTTAACTCACAGAAAACAAGTTAGTCGCAAGAATAGTTTAACCTTTAAAGTTTATTCATAGAAAACAGGTTAGACGCCAGAATGGTTTAACCTATAACTTTTACTCATAGAAAACAGGTTAGTCACAAGAATGGTTTAACGTATAAAGTTAACTCACAGAAAACAAGTTAGTCGCAAGAATAGATTAACTTTTAAAGTTTACTCATAGAAAATAGGTTAGACGCCAGAATGGTTTAACCTATAACTTTTACTCATAGAAAACAGGTTAGTCACAAGAATGGTTTAACGTATAAAGTTAACTCACAGAAAACAAGTTAGTCGCAAGAATAGTTTAACCTTTAAAGTTTACTCATAGAAAATAGGTTAGATGCCTGAATGGTTTAACCTATAACTTTTACTCATAGAAAACAGGTTAGTCATAAGAATGGTTTAACCTATAAGGTTTACTCACAGAAAACAGGTTAGTCACAAGAATGGTTTAACCTAAAACTTTTACTCATAGAAAACAGGTTAGTTACAAGAATGGTTTAACCTATAAGGTTTACTCACAGAAAACAAGTTAGTCGCAAGAATAGTTTAACCTTTAAAGTTTACTCATAGAAAACAGGTTAGATGCCAGAATGGTTTAACCTATAACTTTTACTCATAGAAAACAGGTTAGTCACAAGAATGGTTTAACGTATAAAGTTAACTCACGGAAAACAAGTTAGTCGCAAGAATAGTTTAACCTTTAAAGTTTACTCATAGAAAATAGGTTAGACGCCAGAATGGTTTAACCTATAACGTTTACTCATAGAAAATATTATTTTTGACATTTCGCAACATCGATTTTACGAATAAAGTTTATAAAGGTACGTTGAAACAATTTATTAATGATTATAGATATTGGATATTTTAGATTTTTACTAACAGTTTACTGTATGTCAGAGATCTACAGTAGATTAGGCCCTGTTGAAGGGACTTCTTATAAATCTGTATTGTCCACATAGGACTTGTCTAATAACACGTAAACCGATGGTGCTGTGATTATAAAGTATTAGCATTGAACAAGATTCGTTCTGTTTTAAAAGATAATTGTAACTACGAAATAATGATATTGGAAGAAGTAAAATCTACCTCCGTCGCACATTGTAGAACACAAAATAGACAAGTGAATATCACTTGGACGTAGTAAAAATGCTCCATAGAACTAAACACAGCGAACACTTTATAGAACTAAAGTTCTTACTAATGATGCTAACTTCCTACTAAATTGATTTCTGAAGGAGACGTGATAAGACCGTATCACAAGTAAACATTCCAGTAAAGATAAAGTCGGCCAAAACAATATTTATTTGAGGTAAATAATATTATAAATGAAAACCATATTCTTTTGAATTTTATAAGCTCCAACTTAAAATGTCAAATACTACAAAAATAAAAATAATTTCATTTGAAAACTGAATAACATTTTTATTACATATAGGCTATAATAAATTGGCTACAACTTCTTTTCGATTTAGTTGAAAATGTTACTTAAAAATACATTTTAAACAAGAAAGTTATTTTAAATGTATCAAACGACAAATAGATGTTCAATTTTAAAATATTCGAACATAGCCTCAACGCATACACACACTGAAATTTTATAACTGAATATTTCTTTATAAAACAGAGAGCTCTATTCTACCACATTCGTGTTATACATACAGTTCACTATATCTCTATTAGTTATAACAATCTACCAACAAAGTATCCGTATGGATAGGTTTGTTTGTGAAAGGAAATAAGTAAGGTGTCGTAGAATGCAGCAACCGGTTAGCCTACGTTAACAATTGTTGTTTTCCTCTTTATTATTGTGAAACCAATACTTTCTTGGTATTTGTAATATAAAGAGATTTTCATAAACAAGAGACATATTTAAATAAAAAATAATAAGTGATAACCTATAAAAAAGAATTTTAAATGAATATAAATTTTTACTTGTGTCAACACAGAAAACTTTTATTTTTTTTACTATTTATTGAATGATTGCAATTAATCCACCACAAAACCTATAACATAAAATCAGCTTTATTTTTAAATAAATAAAACCTCTAAACCACAAATAACATTTATTTAAACCTTTATTTAACTCCTAAATTTATTTAAGGAATTAATATAAAAGTTAAAAATTATAGAACAAAGAAAGTTTTACAATTTGCTAAGGAGAAATGGCTGAGTTTAGAAATAAAATACCTTTATGGTAAATTAAATACAGTGGAATTGGAGTTAAGTTCTTCTTAGGTTTAAATAAATGTTATTTGTGGTTTAGAGATTTTATTTATTTAAAAATAAACATTACGCCGCAGTTGCTTCATACAGTTATAAATATGACTTCTCGGTCAAGAGAGCATAACAGATTCCAAAAATTAAATTTACAAGTTAAATTTATATTAGCGGATATAAAATTTCTTAAAACATGTAAAAAGAGGTTTAAATAAATGTTATTTGTGGTTTAGAGGTTTTATTTATTTAAAAATAAACATTACGCCACAGTTGTTTCATACAGTTATAAAATCAGCTGTTTTATGAAAGGCCAACTTATTTTAAGCCAAATAAGACGATAACTATATTGCACACTTTGCCCCATTTGTGAGGAAGTTTTCTTCCATATAAAACTAAAGTTAATTCATTATTAATTTTATTCAATTAATTAATGTTTGAAAAAACTTAATTACTTGTTTATTCAACCTTTCTTAAAGCCCTAATTTCGGTTCGAACTTGACCCTAACTTCTGTTTTAAGTAACTTTTCTTCACTTCAGGTAAGCTATCCTGCCCCAAAAATATTTTCTCAAATACCAGTACAAGAAGTCTTTTCCCACGACCTACCTTATTCCATCCACCCCTTCTAATCCCTCATCCTAAAATGGCGGGGCCACTTCTTTAGGATTTCATTACAGAGTGGGCCTGCAAGAAACATGCGACCGTGTAACTATCATTCCCAAAAAATCCTAATCTCTAAAATCTGAAGTTCAACTAAATGAAAACTAAAAATTATTTAGTTGAGCTAAACAATTTTAATGGTAAAAAAACTAGGGATTTTCGGAGTTTGTATTAAAATCATAGTCTATTTAGGAATAATAAAACTAAAAGTTAATGGCTAATGGAAAACTAACATAGCAACAGAATAACTAAAGAGCAAATGGACAGCGTGACGAGTATAAAACGATTGGCTAGTTGGCGTAGGTCATGGGAGCAATTACCAATTAGAATTCACTAGAAACCCAACCCGACTGCCAGGAGTCAGCCAAGCGTTGACATAGGCTGCATACCTGCCTTTGTGGGCATTGTTCTTGACCGATATTACCAATGGATTCTCAGTTCCTTAACAACGCAAGTTTTGTGTACAATTAAATGCTGTTTAGCGTAAAACCTATGATTTTGACCAAAAGATAAACATAAATATGTCAGGACAATTGCTGGACATTGGTTTTGGAAGAGGCTATAATTTTGTGGCCATGGGACATGGAGGTTGCTTCTTCTTTAGGCATATCTCCAAATACCTTTCCTTGAATATGAAAAACCTAATAACAAATTTTATAAAACAAATTAAAGAAAATTCTTTTGAATAAATTTTTATCAAAATTTGTCAGTTTTTTTCGAAGAAATACAAATTTATGTTTTTTAAAAAAAATTTCAAGAAAACCACTTTAAATTATTTTAAACTAACCAACAACTATTTCAATCTTTTACAGTGAAGTCATTTGCAAATTAAATGTAATTCTAACATCCGAAATCTTTCTAGCCTTTTCTTCTTTTTATATGAAACATTTTCTCTATTTAAAAGCTTTACAAAAAACACGTGGTTATAAATTTTTCAAGTTTCAGATTGCTGGTAATTAGGAGAAACTCATTGTCCTCACTAAACGTTTCGTTCTTTATATGTAAAATGACAGCCACATGGACGCTTTATTTTTAGATCTGAGCATACTTAAAAATCAAGAATTTAAAGCAGGCATCCTCACTACGCGGCCCGCGGGCCGCATGCGGCCCTCGGGACGATTTTTTGCGGCCCTTAGACGGTTAGGATTGAAGTCAAAATATTTTATAACTTAAATAAATATTATATTCAGAGTGTTTTGAAAATCTGTCGTTGTTTTACTAAACTTAATTAATTACTCAAACTACTGAAGTTAAAAACTGCGATTTACTAAAACTGTTGAAAGACCTGAAGGAAGAAATGTCTCAGAGGTTTAGTGACGTCAGGAAGTATCAGGAACCATTTCGCTTGGTAGAAAATCCATGGGCAATGAAACCAGCTAATGTAGCTCGTCTTTCTGTTTTTGGATATGAAGCTAGGGATTTGAAAAATGAATTAATCTATCTTCAGAACGATACGGAACTCAAAAGTATTTTTGAAGAAAAGATGAAGAATAAAGCTCACTATGAGTTTTGGAGGGTTGTTGAAAAGGACAAATTTCCTAACTTACTTGAATGTGCTCAGAAAATATTGTGTGTTTTTTCAGTAAGCTGAAGTTTGTAAAAAACAAGTACAAATCTAGGCTAACAAGTGAGAATGTTGAGAACATTTTAAGAATTTCAGTTTCTTCCCAACCTGCCAACATTGATGCCATATTAGAGGACTATGAAAGATTTCGCCCATCAACATCAAAGAATTAACTAAGTAAAAAATAAAACATTTTCAAACTTTTTTATGCTCAAAACAGTTTATTTATGTTGGTAATGTAATAAACGTGTGTTATAATCATATTGTTTGTCAGTTATTTAGTGCCTCTTGTACTTGCGGCCTTCAGGAAAATTGTATGCAAAATTTTTGGCCCTCAAAGTATTCCTAGTGAGGACCCCTGATTTAAAGCAAGCTAATCACCTACACAATTAAACAATAAAGCATTTTTCAAATTTTCTACATATTTTACATTATTAGTAACCATCACCATGTCACTAGAAGACCACGAAAAGTTTTCTATGGTTTTATTACATGACTGAGGTCATTGCACTTTATTTGCATCGTTTATTTATGCATTTATACTAAAATCTGGTAATAAACTACAAAGGCTTAACGACTGGGTAAATTGAGTACAAAGGTGTGTCGTTAGTTGACCTCGAAGTTTCAAGGTCAAGCCGTAACAAACAGCTGGTAAATAATTTTTATTGATTCAACGCAAGAACATGACCAATGCGTTTAACATCTGAAAGACACACAATGCAAACTTCGGTCTGGAGATAAAAACACGCGCTGCAAGGACTTCTGCTGAGCGGAATCTTGTTTGATTGGTCTAGATATTCCGATTTGTAGAAGAGAATTTCAATAAAACAAGTTGGTCATTTGAAGTTTCTTAAAAAATTAGTCTGTTATCGTGAAAGTCTGTTTTATTCTCTATGAAGTAAACTCGTTTGGATAGCATATAAATTGAGGCTACATTCCACTTGTAAGCTACAAAATGGAAGTTGTTTTAATAAGAGCTTTCCGTTTACTCTCTGAAATCAATAATTCCAGTCAGTATTTTCATACGGCTTACCTCAACTCCTTAACTACTTTTGTACCTCCGGGCGTCTCATCTCCAACACTTCTTTTACCTTTTAATGTTAAACCAGTCCTTGTCAGCAGGAAAGTAATGGTTTATCCCTTGAATCCAAACCCTGTAGCTCAAGCAATTAACCTCTCAGGAGAATCAACTTCTGAATTTTTAACAAAAACCAATTATCCACATATATGCCTTTTAGGCTTTTATCGGGGTTGTGGATTCTTTTAGAGACATTTTTTACTTTAAGACTATAATTGGACACCCAGTAAAACTTACTCAATATTAAAAAAAACTCAAAGCTTGTTGGGTGGTAAATTTTTTAATAATTATTTAATTTATGTTTGAATTTTACAGGTTTTTTTAATTATATTTTACATAAATATAAATTGAGGTTAATCTGATTGTTTTTAATTCAAGTTTAAATTATAGAATTCCCTTGTAATTCTAACTAATTTTTTTTCGTGGGGGCGTGTCTCATACGAAAAATTGTAAAGATTTTCAACATTTTCATCTATTTTTCTGGGAGATAAAAGTCGAAGGTCTAGGTGCCCCAAGTCAAAACTCTTCTGTCTTCGATATCTTCCTTCTTCTGGAACGTTAGTCTCAACGCTTTGGCAAACTGCTAACTCGCCTTATGGGAAAATGTTGCAGGTATAATAGATTTCCCTATGAAACCTTTAAGTTTATATGGAATTTATTACAAAACGGACAATTTAAAGTCCATTTAAGGCTTTAAAAAAATTCTAAAATCCTTCAAGGGTGATTTCAAACCCTGGCTTGGTGCGCTTCTGTTTCCGTGAAAAACTAAAAACTCTTCCATCTGCAATCTGAGCTACTATTTTACACTCTTCAATATATATTAATATGGCTACTGCCTTTAGTAGTTAAACATTTAATGTGGACTGTCCAAGTAGACAGCTTGATAGATAAGTTAACAAAGTGACACTTCTCCAGAAACGGGAGCTCTCATTAAACCAAAACAAGGTGGCACTTGTTAGAGTGTGTAAGGGAACATAATGTCGCCCCGACACTGACATGTGACGTCACTAGCCTTGTGTCACGACCAATGTAAAGCAACGTGGATCGAGCCACGTATTTTTAAGCCTCATAAATGTCAGAAAGTGCCTCTGCAAATGATAACAATAAGTGGCTTCCTAGCAGCCCATTAGCCTGTTTAGTGAAATACATAAACAACGTAGCTGTCGGAGACATAAGTGAACTATAGCAATCCGAAATTTAACTTCAGGCACTATCTGGGAGCCCAAAGGCTATGACCTTCAACTTGTCACACGGTCAAACTATTTTAAATATCCTTAACACTTTTAAAGTTCAATAAACCCGTAAAACAAATCTTCACCGATTTAATTTAAAATGTTTTGACCATAACAAGACGCAATTTCTCCTGAAGAAGGTCGTTGTCCTGTGAAAACCAGAAGATAAATCTCTACGTTAGACTGGTCGGCCTTCGCATTGAGTCGAACAAGTATATCAGACGCCTACTTCGAAATACCTCTTTTTGAACAGCGCGACTACTTTTTTGTGTTGCCTCCCCGTGATAGATGCTGCAGTCTTTGTTCGGGCGTTTCTAAGATAACTGTACCTGACCTTCGGTTTTAGGCGTGGACCGGTCACAAGCGCAAAAAGTAAACTGACGCCTCGTGACTCCCGAATGAAACGCTCTCTCTCTCTACTACGCAGGCGCTCTGTTCAAACATTCCGACAGAGATATTTAATAAAGACCATTTTAAAACTTTTTTACTTGAATAGTTTTTGTTAATAAAACTGATAAATAACTTTAACCGTTGCTCCTTACAAAAATTAAATGCAACTAATAAGCATCTATGAACAACAAGGCGCAATTAGTAATTTATTGCTCATACTGCACAATCATAGAACATGTATTGTATCATTACGTTACAATGAAGAAGTACTGAGTATATAACAACCACAATTAACCTTATTGTTATCATCCCAAACACCAATCATATTACCTAACTGAGTAGGCGTGAGAATTTTAAATTTTCTATTGTTATTCTAATGTGACTACAATGTGTGTCAATATTGTAGTTCCTGAGGAAACTACAAGCGTTCCCCTATTGAGTGGTTCCTGAACGAAACGTACGTACATTAGGATTTAAAGTTCCCCTAAGCTTCCTATATAAATACACGTATGTACCACAGTTGTTTTATCTGAAAGCAAAATAAACTCCCTTGTCTTAAGGTTTAATGTAAGTACATGTATGTTACAGTTGTTTTATCTGAAAGCAAAATAAACTCCCTTGTCTTAAGGTTTAATGTAAGTACATGTATGTTACAGTTGTTTTATCTGAAAGCAAAATAAACTCCCTTGTCTTAAGGTTTAATGTAAGTACATGTATGTTACAGTTGTTTTATCTGAAAGCAAAATAAACTCCCTTGTCTTAAGGTTTAATGTAAGTACATGTATGTTACAGTTGTTTTATCTGAAAGCAAAATAAACTCCCTTGTCTTAAGGTTTAATGTAAGTACATGTATGTTACAGTTGTTTTATCTGAAAGCAAAATAAACTCCCTTGTCTTAAGGTTTAATGTAAGTACAAGTATGTTACAGTTGTTTTATCTGAAAGCAAAATAAACTCCCTTGTCTTAAGGTTTAATGTAAGTACATGTATGTCACAGTTGTTTTATCTGAAAGCAAAATAAACTCCCTTGTCTTAAGGTTTAATGTAAGTACATGTATGTTACAGTTGTTTTATCGGAAAGCAAAATAAACTTCCTTGTCTTAAGGTTTAATGTAAGTACATGTATGTTACAGTTGTTTTATCGGAAAGCAAAATAAACTTCCTTATCTTGCAGTTTCCATGTTCAAAGAAATTTGAGAATTTTCTGTTTTATAAAATGTAAATAATTTCAAAACTTACAAGAGTTTTATAAACCTATCTATCGGTGCCATGCGCTAACCTCAGACTAATATGCTTGGGTAAATAACCTTGTTGAATAACCGAAAGCTATGAAATATATACCTAAGCAATTAGGACCGAATGTGATGAAGGTAGATTAAGTGAATCAACGTTCCATTATCTTTCGTCTCGCCTTATTTGACAATACAGTTTTGCTTGCATTGATTGGACAACCGTATTATATGGACGAACTTCTCAGCGACACGTACGCACTCTACAATATCCGGTTCTGTGCGGGGTTGCCAAGTGATTTGCCGGCCCCTGATTTCACGCTTATCTGATCATTGATCGTATCGGACTGTTTCTCTGAAGAAAGGTAACTAAATTGGCAATATACCGAACATTGTATTACACGTTTAAGAATAACTTATTTCCGCAGGGGGCCATGCTGGGTTGCCGCACCTTATGTTGTTTGCCATTCCTCGCTGAATACATTCAACAAATTATCTTACAACATAATAAACTGTGAAGGCATAACTATCCCCTTGGTTGAGTAAAAGAGTATATTAAATTCAGTTATGCCATCGTGCCAGTGGAAATTATAATTCCCCTGTTCCCAATGCAAATGGATTTATTTCCCCATCTTCCCGGTCTAATCTTTTCTCTCACATTAAAAGAGATTACTCGGTTACTGCCTGAATATAAAGTACTTTGTATAGTATAAACTATTAGTAAATATGCAAGTTTGCACGTATAAATCTCGGGCATCCATGAACTATACACAAGAAGGTTGTATGACTCTCAGGCTTTCTATTACTCTAGACCAGGAGGTTGTATGACTCTCGGGCTCCCATGTACTTTACACAAGAAGGTTGTAGGACTTTCGGGCTTCCTTTTACTCTAGACCAGGAGAATGTATGACTCTCGGGCTCCCATGTACTCTACACAAGAAGGTTGTATGACTCTAGGGCTTCCTTTTACTCTACTCCAGGACGTTGTATGACTCTTGGGCTTGCTTTTACTCTAGACCAGGAGAATGTATGACTCTCGGGCTCCCATGTACTTTACACAAGAAGGTTGTAGGACTCTCGTGTTTCCATGAACTCTAGACCAGGAGGTTGTATGACTCTCGGGCTTCCATGAACTCTAGACCATGAGAATGAATGACTCTCGCGCTTCCATGGACTATACACAAGAAGGTTGTATACCTCTCGGGAACCCACGTACTCTACACAAGAAGGTTGTATGACTCTCTGGCTTCCTTGTACTCTAGACCAGGAGGTTGTATGACACTCGGGCTCCCATATACTCTATACAAAGAGGTTGTACGACTCTCGGGCATCCTTTTACTCTATACCAGGAGGTTATATGACTCTCGGGCTTCCATGAACTTTAGATCAGGAAGTTGTATGACTTTCGGGCTTCCTTTTACTCTAGACCAGGAGAATGTATGACTCTCGGGCTTCCATGAACTATAGACCAGGAGGTTGTATGACTCTCGGGCTCCCATGTACTTTACACAAGAAGGTTGTATGACTTTCGGGCTTCCTTTTACTCTAGACCAGGAGAATGTATGACTCTTGGGCTCCCATGTACTCTACACAAGAAGGTTGTATGACTCTAGGGCTTCCTTTTACTCTACTCCAGGACGTTGTATGACTCTTGGGCTTGCTTTTACTCTAGACCAGGAGAATGTATGACTCTCGGGCTCCCATGTACTTTACACAAGAAGGTTGTAGGACTCTCGTGTTTCCATGAACTCTAGACCAGGAGGTTGTATGACTCTCGGGTTTCCATGAACTCTAGACCATGAGAATTTATGACTCTCGCGCTTCCATGGACTATACACAAGAAGGTTGTATACCTCTCGGGAACCCACGTACTCTACACAAGAAGGTTGTATGACACTCTGGCTTACTTGTACTCTAGACCAGGAGGTTGTATGACTCTCAGGGCTTCCTTGTACTCTAGACCAGGAGGTTGTGTTACTCTCGGGCTTCCTTTTAATATAGAACAGGAGGTTGTACGACTCTTCGGCTACCATGAACTCTACACAAAAAGGTTATATGACTCTAGGGCTTCCTTTTACTCCAGACCAGGAGGTTCCATGGCTCTCGGGTTTCCATGAACTCTTGACCAGTAGGTTGTATGAATCTCGCGCTCCAATGTACTCTACACAAAAAGGTTGTATGACTCTCGGGCTTCCTTTTAATCTAGACCAAGAGGTTGTATGACTCTCCTGCTCCCATGTACTCTACACAAGAAGGTTGTATGACTCTCGGGCTTCCTTTTACCCTAGACCAGGAGATGTTATGACTCTCGGTCTTCCATGAACTCTAGACCAAAAGGTTGTTTAGCTCTCGGGCTCCCATGTACTTTACACAAGAAGGATGTTTGACTTTCGGCCTTCCTTTTACTCTAGACCAGGAGGTTGTATGACTCTCGGCCTTACTTTTACTCTAGACCAGGAGGTTGTATGCTTCTCGGGCTTCCTTGTGCTCTACACAAGAAGGTTGTATGACTCTCGGGCTTCCATGAACTCTAGACCAGGAGGTTGAATAACTCTCGGTCTCTCATATACTCTACACAAGAAGGTTTTATGACTCTCGGGCTTCCTTTTACTGTAAACCACGAGGTTGTATCACTCTCGAGCTGCCATGAACTCTAAACCAATAGGTTTTATAACTCTCGGGCCCTCATGTACTTTACGCAAGAAGATTATATTACTTTCGGGCTGCCTTTTACTCTAGAAAAGGAGGTTGTATGCCTATTGTGCGTCCTTGTCCTCTAGACCAGGAGGTTGTATGACTCTCGGCCATCCCTTTACTGTAGACCAGGAGGTTGTATGACTCTCGGGCTTCCATGAACTCTTGACCAGGAGGTTGTATGACTGTCGGGCTTTATTTTTACTCTAGACCAGGAGGTTTAATGACTCTCGGCTTTCCTTTTCCTCTAGACCAGGAGGTTTAATGACTCTCGGCTTTCCTTTTCCTCTAGACCAGGAGGTTTAATGACTCTCGGCTTTCCTTTTCCTCTAGACCAGGAGGTTGTATGACTGTCGGGCTTTATTTTTACTCTAGACCAGGAGGTTTAATGACTCTCGGCTTTCCTTTTCCTCTAGACCAGGAGGTTTAATGACTCTCGGCTTTCCTTTTCCTCTAGACCAGGAGGTTTAATGACTCTCGGCTTTCCTTTTCCTCTAGACCAGGAGGTTTAATGACTCTCGGCTTTCCTTTTCCTCTAGACCAGGAGGTTTAATGACTCTCGGCTTTCCTTTTCCTCTAGACCAGGAGGTTGTATGACTGTCGGGCTTTATTTTTACTCTAGACCAGGAGGTTTAATGACTCTCGGCTTTCCTTTTCCTCTAGACCAGGAGGTTTAATGACTCTCGGCTTTCCTTTTCCTCTAGACCAGGAGGTTGTATGACTCTCGGGCTTCCATGAACTCTAGACCAGGAGGTTGTATGACCTTTCTTAATAGTGTTGTTGTTGGAAATATTTTTATTTTTAACAAATGAATTAGTAATAATATGGTTACTGGGGGTATAGTCGGTGACGATAGGCAAAACCTAAACTTATAGGCCGATAATATATTTCTATTTAGAAGAAAAAATATGTTAG
>JBAIZL010000003.1:63862407-63894907 GCA_036971475.1 Prosapia bicincta | reverse complement strand
ATTTCTATTGATTTAGTTTGTATTTGTATTTGTTGTGAATTTAATTTACTGAAATTAAATCCCAATAAATATATCAAACTATAGTTTATAAACTTACAGATTATTGTCTTGAAAAACCAAGGGAAGGAAAATTTTCTGCCTATAACATGACATTTGTAAAGTATATCTAACCTTGAAAGATGAATAACAACAAACATGTACGACCACCTGTTTAATTGTGTTTAAAGGTGACTTTTACAGGTGATTATCAGCTGATTAAACTAAGAATATAATGTAGTACAGATAATTGGGTGTTAAGGGAGTTTTCAAGGCCAGTGGGGCAGAGGTCTGATGAAATTTTTAAATAAAAGTAGGAAAATAATATTAATATTATATTATTAACTAAAATAATGTTACAATATGTCGCAAAATATAAAAGTAAGTAAAAATAAATGTAAAAGAAGTAAATAGAAGTAGGTAAATTTAAAAAAAAGAAGAGAAATGTCTTGCGAAAATAAATAATTCATAAAAAATATCTAAATAAATAAAGGTAAAATAAAAATAAAACGAAAGTAAAGCCCGTTGTAACCCAGACACACACAGACGCACACGCACGCACACACGCACACACGCACACACACATACACACACACACACACACACACACACACACACACGTCATTAGATTTTTATATAATAGTATAGATATTTGCGAATCGACATTCGAGAGCTTATTAATTAAGTGATCTCATTTTCATGAGAAAACGTACTTAATGGTTGTCGAAAGTCGATTCTCAAATATACCAAGTACGGTTCTTGTTTAAGTACGTTAAAGTGCAAGTGATAAATGAATACAATAAAACAGCGTTGCTAAGATATATAGTCTATATATATATATATATATATATATATATATATATATATATATATATATATATTATATATATATATATTTATATATATATATATATATATATATTTTATATATATATATATATATATATAATATATATATATATATATATATATATATATATATATATATATATATATATATATACTTAAAGTAGGATCTTATCTATTTCCTTTATTCACCAAATGTTTGCAAACTGTTCCAAATTTCTAACACAACCAAGCTATGTCCGACACTGATTAATCGCGCCATAAATTTGTACAAATTTTGTCCAGTTGGATTAAGACACACCTAGTCTCTGGAGTCACAATCTGACGTATGTACGCGCTGTACGACACCTACTTTCTCTGACTGGATCCGCAGTGACTCAGACCACGGACGTGGGTTTGGGCCCGCCCTAGATTATTTGGAGTTTGCGGGCGCCACATATCTATCAATCTGTGGTTTTTGTTATGATTCATGAACGAATAATATTTGTGCTACACGTAATTTCTCTTGTAGATCGCCGAATAATAAAGCGGTAATAAATAAATTCATGAACCCTCTAAAATATCTTTTTCATCTTACTAAAATGATTATGAA
This sequence comes from Prosapia bicincta, assembly GCA_036971475.1. NCBI lineage: Eukaryota > Metazoa > Arthropoda > Insecta > Hemiptera > Cercopidae > Prosapia > Prosapia bicincta. The sequence continues at coordinate 63,893,433 of JBAIZL010000003.1, read as the reverse complement.
AAATAATTAAGGTAGATAAACTGCACAATTTGTTCGATTTCATTTAAGGGAGACGATTTCGGAACTTTTCAGAAAAAAAATCATATTATTAAAAATGTTTTATTTGAATGAGTGCTTTTCTCACTCCCCGAATAGTGTCAAAGAAGTTTTATTTTAAAAAGTGGAATTTCCTTCTTTGCTTAGACAGTTGTGTTTGTTGAAAGCAGGAGCCACACTTGGTATGGTTGCATATGAAGCTATGCGTATGCTTATTTTCAACAAACAAAATAAAAATAATGGAACACATGGGAAATAATTCAAACAATGTAGACACTCATAAAATATCTCGAGGGACAATTTGTTTGCAGTAAATGAATTACTCTTTTATTTTCAGGAAGTTTAAACATATAAAATAAATTTAATAAGACATATCCTGTGTCTACCTTACTCAGTTTAGATTTTATTTAGAATTTATGACCGAAATGTTTAAATATCCTATTCCAAAACGATTTGTATGTAGCTAGTTGTCTCGCTTCAATCCAATTGCTTCTGGGCCAACATTGGCTTAAATTATTTGAAGTTCACCAATTCGAGGTTCACCAGAGGCTCTGCCAAACAACGGTTCCTTCGCCAAAATTACCCGGGTTAAGGTTGGGCCGTGTGGAAGGACGGGGCGAACGTGTTTCGAGTTTCGTGGCAACCAGCCAAACCGGTGAACAATCAACTGTGAACAAATGATATCGATAATAAAACTCGATTCACCACAAAACGTCCCGTCTAGCGCACTTTGCCTGTAAACCATTACTTTGCCCTGGAATAAACTTACTTAAGGTTACACAAGATAATTTGCGACATATAACGGTTTAGTATTTATCTCCACTGAATTATGTGGGAAGCATTTTATTTAAATTACCATTTTATACAAAAACAAAACAACGCTTAAGATCTTAGGCAGATTATCGGATCCCTCCGTCATCTTAAACTAACTTTTCTTTCCCGGAAGATTTTTCTTAGGTAGGTCACTTTAAATATAGTATAAAACCTTTTATGTAACCTATGACTAATATTGTAACCTCTCTGAAGGGTTATCGAATTTTCCATTTAGATCAGCATTAATTGGTGAGGAAGAATGTGAAATGATTAGGTCTTCACAGGTGCACCAGAGGGTAGACAAAGAAGTTGGCAAGGGGGGAGAGAGAGAAACGTTATATGATAGTCGGAAAGGTTAATATAATTTCATTGATAGAGAAGTACTAAATGCCCCGCTGGAGGGCCTTTGGGAGACGTTAGGACATCACTTAGGAAGGGTTTTGGGGAGACGTTAGGACATCACTTAGGGAGGGCTTTTGGGAGACGTTAGAACATCACTTAGGAAGGGTGGCTCACTTGAAGCAAGCCTACTCTCAACCTGGGACAAGGAAAATATCTATTTCCTAATAAGCCCTTGGAAGCCTAGTCTTACAATAGTTTACTCAAATAAACTCGAGTACATTTAATCACATTGTACATTGGACCAGATTGTACATTGAATCACATTTTACATTGAATATTTGTAAAAACCATACATTCATATTCATAAAAGGCATATTAAAATCATTTTGCAAAATTTTTAATGTTTAGGTGTTCTTCAACATTTGGCCATTGAACAGATGTATGTATTGGATCATGTGAGCTGTTTAATCTAATATCACGATCTAAGAAGTAACGGCTTTTTGTAAGTAAAATAAAAACGTCAAAATAAATATGATTAATTTATTTAAAACAACGTCATCTAGAATTTAACTTCATACTTCATTCACGCCTAATGATCAACTGTTTTAGGTTTTGCTTCAGATTAAGGCTGATTGGAAACGGCTCTGTTCAGTGGTCAAGGACGGCAACAGATCAACAGTGAACAGATGACTGCAAACAATGATTCCGTTATGTTGCTGAGTACCGCTTACATCTGTTCAACAGAACAAATACTATTGCACTGGTATTCGCAAAGCGATGAACACAAAGCAACAACAAAATTAAAATAAATTAAAAAAAAACCTTAAGATGATATCGGTGTAAAGTATAGCTCTGCTATATTCTGGATAAAATAGAACAATAATGCCAATCAAGGTTACCAGAAGTTAGTGACGGAGGAAAATTTTAAATATTTACAGTAAATTGATTGAAAAAATTGTATTAATCTGCAGTTATAACTGGAATAAAAATGGCAGATTATTTATTTTAAAAAATAACTGATTTGGGTTTTTTTTCTTAGCTTTCCGTATTTTCTCTTTCATTTTAGCTCATGTTGATAGCCACCATGTTCTAAACCAATGGCCACATTTGTCTGTAGAACGTTTTGAAATACGTAAGCAAAATACGAGTAAAAGCCACAACTAAAAAAAATTCAAACACTGTTTTAAAAATCGGTATTGCTGGAAAAATCTTAGTCCTTAAGTTATAAAATTGTGCATTGTATAAAGCAACTGGACCTGTTTTTCGATGGTACAGTTTATTCTCTACAGAGGGGTCCCTTTTAGATTTTTCGTAGTTTAGTAATGTATAGCCTTTAATATAGCCTACTTAAAGCAAGAAGTAAAATGAGCTACTAATAATAAAAAGAGCTTATCTATCAAATCATACGTCATCATATAATTTAATCTAATATATGACATTTTTGAATATACAGGAAATACATTCAAATAAATATTTAAACTGAACCTCTAAATAACCTCTAAGTGGAGACCAAATTAGCTGCTATAAAAAGCTAACGTTATGCTTGGCTTTTAAACCCTTCAGGACAAGTTTGTAGAGAGGTTAAAAACGTATTGTACTAACATAAAAGGAACAAAGATGTAAAAAGCTGGGTTCCACATTTCCGCTAGAATTCCGAAACGATGACGTCATGCAATATCAATTAAATCCCATTTAAAAATGATGTATATGACACGAATATAAGATAGTAATTAGGATAGGACATATTGGTAAGGTGAAAATAAATAATGGATAACGAGTTTGATCACTATTATTTAATTATTACGTCACAACACAAGCTTAGATCAAAGTTTGGCAATATTTATTAGAATAATCATAGGATCCATAGTTTTACGTCTCCAAAACTACAGCAAAATCTTTCATTAGAGTGGCGCATGAAGACATAAGGGTTGATCAAGATCTAACAACTCACACAGAGATAAAACATACCCTCGTTGAAGAACTAGCTAGTATTCTGGTTATTTTATACAATTTCTTCTCATTTTATTGATTGGTTAGCCTTACTAGCTCGGTGAACGGTCCCTTCCTATTTATTAAAGGTATGGCACAGATTTTACAATATTTACAGCCACCTAAGGTTGTTCCTAATTGGAAAAAATGCCAAGTTCTTTTCCTTAATAGTTTTAAGCAGATTTGGAATCAACCTTACACAGAAAAGGCTAAACGGAAACATTCAATCAGCTGATGTCTATGATGCTGCCTAACGAATAAACTTATTGATGTCTATGATGCTGCCTAACGAATAAACTTATTGATGTCTATGATGCTGCCTAACGAATAAATTTATTGATGTCTATGGTGCTGCCTAACAAATAAACATATTGATGTCTATGATGCTGCCTAACGAATAAACTTATTGATGTCTATGGTGCTGCCTAACAAATAAACATATTGATGTCTATGATGCTGCCTAACGAATAAACTTATTGATGTCTATGGTGCTGCCTAACAAATAAACATATTGATGTCTATGATGCTGCCTAACGAATAAACTTATTGATGTCTATGGTGCTGCCTAACGAATAAACTTATTGATGTCTATGATACTGCCTAACGAATAAACCTATTGATGTCTATGGTGCTGCCTAACGAATAAACTTATTGATGTCTATGGTGCTGCCTAACAAATAAACATATTGATGTCTATGATGCTGCCTAACGAATAAACTTATTGATGTCTATGGTGCTGCCTAACGAATAAACTTATTGATGTCTATGATGCTGCCTAACGAATAAACTTATTGATGTCTATGGTGCTGCCTAACGAATAAACATATTGATGTCTATGATGCTGCCTAACGAATAAACTTATTGATGTCTATGATACTGCATAACGAATAAACTTATTGATGTCTATGGTGCTGCCTAACAAATAAACATATTGATGTCTATGATGCTGCCTAACGAATAAACTTATTGATGTCTATGGTGCTGCCTAACGAATAAACTTATTGATGTCTATGATGCTGCCTAACGAATAAACTTATTGATGTCTATGGTGCTGCCTAACAAATAAACATATTGATGTCTATGATGCTGCCTAACGAATAAACTTATTGATGTCTATGTTGCTGCCTACCGAATAAACTTATTGATGTCTATGATGCTGCCTAACGAATAAACTTATTGATGTCTATGGTGCTGCCTAACAAATAAACTTATTGATGTCTATGATGCTGCCTTACGAATAAATTTATTGATGTCTATGATGCTGCCTAACGAATAAACTTATTGATGTCTATGATGCTGCCTAACGAATAAACCTATTGATGTCTATGGTGCTGCCTTACGAATAAATTTATTGATGTCTATGATGCTGCCTAACGAATAAACCTATTGATGTCTATGATGCTGCCTAACGAATAAACTTATTGATGTCTATGGTGCTGCCTTACGAATAAACTTATTGATGTCTATGATGCTGCCTAACGAATAAACTTATTGATGTCTATGATGCTGCCTAACGAATAAACCTATTGATGTCTATGGTGCTGCCTTACGAATAAACTTATTGATGTCTATGATGCTGCCTAACGAATAAACCTATTGATGTCTATGATGCTGCCTAACGAATAAACCTATTGATGTCTATGATGCTGCCTAACGAATAAACCTATTGATGTCTATGGTGCTGCCTTACGAATAAACTTATTGATGTCTATGATGCTGCCTAACGAATAAACTTATTGATGTCTATGGTGCTGCCTAACGAATAAACATATTGATGTCTATGATGCTGCCTAACGAATAAACTTATTGATGTCTATGATACTGCATAACGAATAAACTTATTGATGTCTATGGTGCTGCCTAACAAATAAACATATTGATGTCTATGATGCTGCCTAACGAATAAACTTATTGATGTCTATGGTGCTGCCTAACGAATAAACTTATTGATGTCTATGATGCTGCCTAACGAATAAACTTATTGATGTCTATGGTGCTGCCTAACAAATAAACATATTGATGTCTATGATGCTGCCTAACGAATAAACTTATTGATGTCTATGTTGCTGCCTACCGAATAAACTTATTGATGTCTATGATGCTGCCTAACGAATAAACTTATTGATGTCTATGGTGCTGCCTAACAAATAAACTTATTGATGTCTATGATGCTGCCTTACGAATAAATTTATTGATGTCTATGATGCCGCCTAACGAATAAACTTATTGATGTCTATGATGCTGCCTAACGAATAAACCTATTGATGTCTATGGTGCTGCCTTACGAATAAATTTATTGATGTCTATGATGCTGCCTAACGAATAAACCTATTGATGTCTATGATGCTGCCTAACGAATAAACTTATTGATGTCTATGGTGCTGCCTTACGAATAAACTTATTGATGTCTATGATGCTGCCTAACGAATAAACTTATTGATGTCTATGATGCTGCCTAACGAATAAACCTATTGATGTCTATGGTGCTGCCTTACGAATAAACTTATTGATGTCTATGATGCTGCCTAACGAATAAACCTATTGATGTCTATGATGCTGCCTAACGAATAAACCTATTGATGTCTATGATGCTGCCTAACGAATAAACCTATTGATGTCTATGATGCTGCCTAACGAATAAACCTATTGATGTCTATGGTGCTGCCTTACGAATAAACTTATTGATGTCTATGATGCTGCCTAACGAATAAACTTATTGATGTCTATGGTGCTGCCTTACGAATAAACTTATTGATGTCTATGATGCTGCCTAACGAATAAACCTATTGATGTCTATGATGCTGCATAACGAATAAACTTATTGATGTCTATGATGCTGCCTAACGAATAAACCTATTGATGTCTATGATGCTGCCTAACGAATAAACTTATTGATGTCTATGGTGCTGCCTAACGAATAAACTTATTGATGTCTATGGTGCTGCCTAACAAATAAACTTATTGATGTCTATGATGCTGCCTTACGAATAAATTTATTGATGTCTATGATGCTGCCTTACGAATAAACATATTGATGTCTATGATGCTGCCTTACGAATAAATTTATTGATGTCTATGGTGCTGCCTAACAAATAAACATATTGATGTCTATGATGCTGCCTTACGAATAAATTTATTGATGTCTATGATGCTGCCTTACGAATAAATTTATTGATGTCTATGATGCTGCCTTACGAATAAATTTATTGATGTCTATGGTGCTGCCTAACAAATAAACATATTGATGTCTATGATGCTGCCTTACGAATAAATTTATTGATGTCTATGATGCTGCCTAACGAACAAACATATTGATGTCTATGATGCTGCCTTACGAATAAATTTATTGATGTCTATGATGCTGCCTTACGAATAAATTTATTGATGTCTATGGTGCTGCCTAACAAATAAACATATTGATGTCTATGATGCTGCCTTACGAATAAATTTATTGATGTCTATGATGCTGCCTTACGAATAAACATATTGATGTCTATGATGCTGCCTTACGAATAAATTTATTGATGTCTATGGTGCTGCCTAACAAATAAACATATTGATGTCTATGATGCTGCCTTACGAATAAATTTATTGATGTCTATGATGCTGCCTAACGAATAAACTTATTGATGTCTATGGTGCTGCCTAACGAATACACTTATTGATGTCTATGGTGCTGCCTAACAAATAAACATATTGATGTCTATGATGCTGCCTAACGAATAAACATATTGATGTCTATGATGCTGCCATACGAATAAATTTATTGATGTCTATGATGCTGCCTAACGAATAAACTTATTGATGTCTATGGTGCTGCCTAACGAATAAACTTATTGATGTCTATGGTGCTGCCTAACGAATAAACTTATTGATGTCTATGATGCTGCTTAACGAATAAACTTATTGATGTCTATGATGCTGCCTAACGAATAAATTTATTGATGTCTATGATGCTGAATAACGAATAAACTTATTGATGTCTATGATGCTGCCTAACGAATAAATTTATTGATGTCTATGATGCTGCCTAACGAATGAACTTATTGATGTCTATGATGCTGCCTAACGAATAAACTTATTGATGTCTATGATGCTGCCTATCGAATACACTTATTGATGTCTATGATGCTGCCTAACGAATAAACTTATTGATGTCTATGATGCTGCCTAACGAATAAACTTATTGATGTCTATGGTGCTGCCTAACGAATAAACTTATTGATGTTTATGGTGCTGTCTAACAAATAAACTTATTGATGTCTATGGTGCTGCCTAACGAATAAACTTATTGATGTCTATGATGCTGCCTAACGAATAAACTTATTGATGTCTATGATGCTGCTTAACGAATAAACTTATTGATGTCTATGATGCTGCCTATCGAATACACTTATTGATGTCTATGATTCTGCCTAACGAATAAACTTATTGATGTCTATGATGCTGCCTAACGAATAAACTTATTGATGTCTATGATGCTGAATAACGAATCAACTTATTGATGTCTATGATGCTGCCTAACAAATAAACCTATTGATGTCTATGATGCTGCCTAACGAATAAACTTATTGATGTCTATGATGCTGCCTAACGAATAAACCTATTGATGTCTATGATGCTACCTAACGAATAAACTTATTGATGTCTATGATGCGGCCTAACGAATAAACTTATTGATGTCTATGATGCTGCCTAACGAATAAACCTATTGATATATATGATGCTGCCTAACGAATACACTTATTGATGTCCATGATGCTGCCTAACGAATAAACCTATTGATATATATGATGCTGCCTAACGAATACACTTATTGATGTCCATGATGCTGCCTAACGAATAAACCTATTGATGTCTATGATGCTGCCTAACGAATAAACCTATTGATATATATGATGCTGCCTAACGAATACACTTATTGATGTCCATGATGCTGCCTAACGAATAAACCTATTGATGTCTATGATGCTGCCTAACGAATAAACCTATTGATGTCTATGATGCTGCCTAACGAATAAACCTATTGATATATATGATGCTGATTAACGAATAAACCTATTGATGTCTATGATGCTGCCTAACGAATACACTTATTGATGTCTATGATGCTGCCTAACGAATACACTTATTGATGTCCATGATGCTGCCTAACGAATACACCTATTGATGTCTATGATGCTGCCTAACGAATAAACTTATTGATGTCCATGATGCTGCCTAACGTATAAACCTATTGATATATATGATGCTGCCTAACGAATACACTTATTGATGTCCATGATGCTGCCTAACGAATAAACCTATTGATGTCTATGATGCTGCCTAACGAATAAACATATTAATGTATATGATGCTGCCTAACGAATAAACTTATTGATGTCCATGATGCTGCCTAACGACTAAACCTATTGATATATATGATGCTGCCTAACGAATACACTTATTGATGTCTATGATGCTGCCTAACGAATAAACTTGTTGATGTCTATGATGCTGCCTAAGGAATAAATTTATTGATGTCTATGATGCTGCCTAACGAATAAACTTATTGATGTCTATGATGCTGCCTAACGAATAAACCTATTGATGTCTATGATGCTGCCTAACGAATACACTTATTGATGTCTATGATGCTGCTTAACGAATAAACCTATTGATGTCTATGATGCTGCTTAACGAATAAACCTATTGATGTCTATGATGCTGCCTAACGAATAAACTTATTGATGTCTATGATGCTGCCTAACGAATAAACTTATTGATGTCTATGGTGCTGCCTAACGAATAAACCTATTGATGTCTATGATGCTGCCTAACGAATAAACTTATTGATGTCTATGATGCTGCCTAACGAATAAACTTATTGATGTCTATGATGCTGCCTAACGAATAAACTTATTGATGTCTATGATGCTGCCCAACGAATAAACTTATTGATGTCTGTGATGCTGCCTAAAGAATAAACCTATTGATGTCTATGATGCTGCCTAACGAATAAACCTATTGATGTCTATGATGCTGCCTAACGAATAAACTTATTGTTGTCTATGATGCTGCCTAACGAATAAACCTATTGATGTCTATGATGCTGCCTAACGAATAAACCTATTGATATCTATGATGCTGCCTAACGAATAAACATATTGATGTCTATGATGCTGCCTAACGAATAAACCTATTGATGTCTATGATGCTGCCTAACGAATACACTTATTGATGTCTATGATGCTGCCTAAGGAATAAACCTCTTGATGTCTATGATGCTGCCTAACGAATACACTTATTGATGTCTATGATGCTGCCTAACGAATAAACCTATTGATGTCTATGATGCTGCCTAAGGAATAAACATATTGATGTCTATGATGCTGCCTAACGAATAAACTTATTGATGTCTATGATGCTGCCTAAGGAATAAACCTATTGATGTCTATGATGCTGCCTAACGAATACACTTATTGATGTCTATGATGCTGCCTAACGAATAAACCTATTGATGTCTATGATGCTGCCTAACGAATACACTTATTGATGTCTATGATGCTGCCTAACGAATAAACCTATTGATGTCTATGATGCTGCCTAAGGAATAAACCTATTGATGTCTATGATGCTGCCTAACGAATAAACTTATTGATGTCTATGATGCTGCCTAAGGAATAAACCTATTGATGTTTATGATGCTGCCTAACGAATAAACTTATTGATGTCTATGATGCTGCCTAACGAATAAACTTATTGATGTCTATGATGCTGCCTAAGGAATAAACCTATTGATGTCTATGATGCTGCCTAACGAATAAACCTATTGATATATATGATGCTGCCTAACGAATACACTTATTGATGTCCATGATGCTGCCTAACGAATAAACCTATTGATGTCTATGATGCTGCCTAACGAATAAACCTATTGATATATATGATGCTGCCTAACGAATACACTTATTGATGTCCATGATGCTGCCTAACGAATAAACCTATTGATGTCTATGATGCTGCCTAACGAATAAACCTATTGATGTCTATGATGCTGCCTAACGAATAAACCTATTGATATATATGATGCTGATTAACGAATAAACCTATTGATGTCTATGATGCTGCCTAACGAATACACTTATTGATGTCTATGATGCTGCCTAACGAATACACTTATTGATGTCCATGATGCTGCCTAACGAATACACCTATTGATGTCTATGATGCTGCCTAACGAATAAACTTATTGATGTCCATGATGCTGCCTAACGTATAAACCTATTGATATATATGATGCTGCCTAACGAATACACTTATTGATGTCCATGATGCTGCCTAACGAATAAACCTATTGATGTCTATGATGCTGCCTAACGAATAAACATATTAATGTATATGATGCTGCCTAACGAATAAACCTATTGATGTCTATGATGCTGCCTAACGAATAAACCTATTGATGTCTATGATGCTGCCTAACGAATAAACTTATTGATGTCTATGATGCTGCCTAACGAATAAACATATTGATGTCTATGATGCTGCCTAACGAATAAACTTATTGATGTCTATGATGCTGCCTAACGAATAAACATATTGATGTCTATGATGCTGCCTAACGAATAAACTTATTGATGTCTATGATGCTGCCTAACGAATAAACCTATTGATGTCTATGATGCTGCCTAACGAATAAACTTATTGATGTCTATGATGCTGCCTAACGAATAAACTTATTGATGTCTATGATGCTGCCTAACGAATAAACTTATTGATGTCTATGATGCTGCCTAACGAATAAACATATTGATGTCTATGATGCTGCCTAACGAATTAACTTATTGATGTCTATGATGCTGCCTAACGAATAAACCTATTGATGTCTATGATGCTGCCTAACGAATAAACTTATTGATGTCTATGATGCTGCCTAACGAATAAACTTATTGATGTCTATGATGCTGCCTAACGAATAAACTTATTGATGTCTATGATGCTGCCCAACGAATAAACTTATTGATGTCTGTGATGCTGCCTAAAGAATAAACCTATTGATGTCTATGATGCTGCCTAACGAATAAACCTATTGATGTCTATGATGCTGCCTAACGAATAAACTTATTGTTGTCTATGATGCTGCCTAACGAATAAACCTATTGATGTCTATGATGCTGCCTAACGAATAAACCTATTGATATCTATGATGCTGCCTAACGAATAAACATATTGATGTCTATGATGCTGCCTAACGAATAAACCTATTGATGTCTATGATGCTGCCTAACGAATACACTTATTGATGTCTATGATGCTGCCTAAGGAATAAACCTCTTGATGTCTATGATGCTGCCTACCGAATACACTTATTGATGTCTATGATGCTGCCTAACGAATAAACCTATTGATGTCTATGATGCTGCCTAAGGAATAAACATATTGATGTCTATGATGCTGCCTAACGAATAAACTTATTGATGTCTATGATGCTGCCTAAGGAATAAACCTATTGATGTCTATGATGCTGCCTAACGAATACACTTATTGATGTCTATGATGCTGCCTAACGAATAAACCTATTGATGTCTATGATGCTGCCTAACGAATACACTTATTGATGTCTATGATGCTGCCTAACGAATAAGCCTATTGATGTCTATGATGCTGCCTAAGGAATAAACCTATTGATGTCTATGATGCTGCCTAACGAATAAACTTATTGATGTCTATGATGCTGCCTAAGGAATAAACCTATTGATGTCTATGATGCTGCCTAACGAATAAACTTATTGATGTCTATGATGCTGCCTAACGAATAAACTTATTGATGTCTATGATGCTGCCTAAGGAATAAACCTATTGATGTCTATGATGCTGCCTAACGAATAAACCTATTGATATATATGATGCTGCCTAACGAATACACTTATTGATGTCCATGATGCTGCCTAACGAATAAACCTATTGATGTCTATGATGCTGCCTAACGAATAAACCTATTGATATATATGATGCTGCCTAACGAAAACACTTATTGATGTCCATGATGCTGCCTAACGAATAAACCTAATGATGTCTATGATGCTGCCTAACGAATAAACCTATTGATGTCTATGATGCTGCCTAACGAATAAACCTATTGATATATATGATGCTGATTAACGAATAAACCTATTGATGTCTATTATGCTGCCTAACGAATACACTTATTGATGTCTATGATGCTGCCTAACGAATACACTTATTGATGTCCATGATGCTGCCTAACGAATACACCTATTGATGTCTATGATGCTGCCTAACGAATAAACTTATTGATGTTAATGATGCTGCCTAACGTATAAACCTATTGATATATATGATGCTGCCTAACGAATACACTTATTGATGTCCATGATGCTGCCTAACGAATAAACCTATTGATGTCTATGATGCTGCCTAACGAATAAACATATTAATGTATATGATGCTGCCTAACGAATAAACCTATTGATGTCTATGATGCTGCCTAACGAATAAACCTATTGATGTCTATGATGCTGCCTAACGAATAAACTTATTGATGTCTATGATGCTGCCTAACGAATACACCTATTGATGTCTATGATGCTGCCTAACGAATAAACTTATTGATGTCCATGATGCTGCCTAACGAATAAACCTATTGATATATATGATGCTGCCTAACGAATACACTTATTGATGTCCATGATGCTGCCTAACGAATACACTATTTGATGTCCATGATGCTGCCTAACGAATACACTTATTGATGTCTATGATGCTGCCTAACGAATAAACCTATTGATGTCTATGATGCTGCCTAACGAATAAACTTATTGATGTCCATGATGCTGCCTAACGACTAAACCTATTGATATATATGATGCTGCCTAACGAATACACTTATTGATGTCTATGATGCTGCCTAACGAATAAACTTGTTGATGTCTATGATGCTGCCTAAGGAATAAATTTATTGATGTCTATGATGCTGCCTAACGAATAAACTTATTGATGTCTATGATGCTGCCTAACGAATAAACCTATTGATGTCTATGATGCTGCCTAACGAATACACTTATTGATGTCTATGATGCTGCTTAACGAATAAACCTATTGATGTCTATGATGCTGCTTAACGAATAAACCTATTGATGTCTATGATGCTGCCTAACGAATAAACTTATTGATGTCTATGATGCTGCCTAACGAATAAACTTATTGATGTCTATGATGCTGCCTAACGAATAAACCTATTGATGTCTATGATGCTGCCTAACGAATAAACTTATTGATGTCTATGATGCTGCCTAACGAATAAACCTATTGATGTCTATGATGCTACCTAACGAATAAACTTATTGATGTCTATGATGCTGCCTAACGAATAAACTTATTGATGTCTATGATGCTGCCTAACGAATACACCTATTGATATATATGATGCTGCCTAACGAATACACTTATTGATGTCCATGATGCTGCCTAACGAATAAACCTATTGATATATATGATGCTGCCTAACGAATACACTTATTGATGTCCATGATGCTGCCTAACGAATAAACCTATTGATGTCTATGATGCTGCCTAACGAATAAACCTATTGATATATATGATGCTGCCTAACGAATACACTTATTGATGTCCATGATGCTGCCTAACGAATAAACCTATTGATGTCTATGATGCTGCCTAACGAATAAACCTATTGATGTCTATGATGCTGCCTAACGAATAAACCTATTGATATATATGATGCTGATTAACGAATAAACCTATTGATGTCTATGATGCTGCCTAACGAATACACTTATTGATGTCTATGATGCTGCCTAACGAATACACTTATTGATGTCCATGATGCTGCCTAACGAATACACCTATTGATGTCTATGATGCTGCCTAACGAATAAACTTATTGATGTCCATGATGCTGCCTAACGTATAAACCTATTGATGTCTATGATGCTGCCTAAGGAATAAACCTATTGATGTCTATGATGCTGCCTAAGGAATAAAACTATTGATGTCTATGATGCTGCCTAACGAATAAACTTATTGATGTCTATGATGCTGCCTAACGAATAAACTTATTGATGTCTATGATGCTGCCTAGCGAATAAACCTATTGATATATATGATGCTGCCTAACGAATACACTTATTGATGTCCATGATGCTGCCTAACGAATAAACCTATTGATATATATGATGCTGCCTAACGAATACACTTATTGATGTCCATGATGCTGCCTAACGAATAAACCTATTGATGTCTATGATGCTGCCTAACGAATAAACCTATTGATATATATGATGCTGCCTAAAGAATACACTTATTGATGTCCATGATGCTGCCTAACGAATAAACCTATTGATGTCTATGATGCTGCCTAACGAATAAACCTATTGATGTCTATGATGCTGCCTAACGAATAAACCTATTGATATATATGATGCTGATTAACGAATAAACCTATTGATGTCTATGATGCTGCCTAACGAATACACTTATTGATGTCTATGATGCTGCCTAACGAATACACTTATTGATGTCCATGATGCTGCCTAACGAATACACCTATTGATGTCTATGATGCTGCCTAACGAATAAACTTATTGATGTCCATGATGCTGCCTAACGTATAAACCTATTGATATATATGATGCTGCCTAACGAATACACTTATTGATGTCCATGATGCTGCCTAACGAATAAACCTATTGATGTCTATGATGCTGCCTAACGAATAAACATATTAATGTATATGATGCTGCCTAACGAATAAACTTATTGATGTCCATGATGCTGCCTAACGACTAAACCTATTGATATATATGATGCTGCCTAACGAATACACTTATTGATGTCTATGATGCTGCCTAACGAATAAACTTGTTGATGTCTATGATGCTGCCTAAGGAATAAATTTATTGATGTCTATGATGCTGCCTAACGAATAAACTTATTGATGTCTATGATGCTGCCTAACGAATAAACCTATTGATGTCTATGATGCTGCCTAACGAATACACTTATTGATGTCTATGATGCTGCTTAACGAATAAACCTATTGATGTCTATGATGCTGCTTAACGAATAAACCTATTGATGTCTATGATGCTGCCTAACGAATAAACTTATTGATGTCTATGATGCTGCCTAACGAATAAACATATTGATGTCTATGATGCTGCCTAACGAATAAACTTATTGATGTCTATGATGCTGCCTAACGAATAAACCTATTGATGTCTATGATGCTGCCTAACGAATAAACTTATTGATGTCTATGATGCTGCCTAACGAATAAACTTATTGATGTCTATGATGCTGCCTAACGAATAAACTTATTGATGTCTGTGATGCTGCCTAAAGAATAAACCTATTGATGTCTATGATGCTGCCTAACGAATAAACCTATTGATGTCTATGATGCTGCCTAACGAATAAACTTATTGTTGTCTATGATGCTGCCTAACGAATAAACCTATTGATGTCTATGATGCTGCCTAACGAATAAACCTATTGATATCTATGATGCTGCCTAACGAATAAACATATTGATGTCTATGATGCTGCCTAACGAATAAACCTATTGATGTCTATGATGCTGCCTAACGAATACACTTATTGATGTCTATGATGCTGCCTAAGGAATAAACCTCTTGATGTCTATGATGCTGCCTAACGAATACACTTATTGATGTCTATGATGCTGCCTAACGAATAAACCTATTGATGTCTATGATGCTGCCTAAGGAATAAACATATTGATGTCTATGATGCTGCCTAACGAATAAACTTATTGATGTCTATGATGCTGCCTAAGGAATAAAACTATTGATGTCTATGATGCTGCCTAACGAATACACTTATTGATGTCTATGATGCTGCCTAACGAATAAACCTATTGATGTCTATGATGCTGCCTAACGAATACACTTATTGATGTCTATGATGCTGCCTAACGAATAAACCTATTGATGTCTATGATGCTGCCTAAGGAATAAACCTATTGATGTCTATGATGCTGCCTAACGAATAAACTTATTGATGTCTATGATGCTGCCTAAGGAATAAACCTATTGATGTTTATGATGCTGCCTAACGAATAAACTTATTGATGTCTATGATGCTGCCTAACGAATAAACTTATTGATGTCTATGATGCTGCCTAAGGAATAAACCTATTGATGTCTATGATGCTGCCTAACGAATAAACCTATTGATATATATGATGCTGCCTAACGAATACACTTATTGATGTCCATGATGCTGCCTAACGAATAAACCTATTGATGTCTATGATGCTGCCTAACGAATAAACCTATTGATATATATGATGCTGCCTAACGAATACACTTATTGATGTCCATGATGCTGCCTAACGAATAAACCTATTGATGTCTATGATGCTGCCTAACGAATAAACCTATTGATGTCTATGATGCTGCCTAACGAATAAACCTATTGATATATATGATGCTGATTAACGAATAAACCTATTGATGTCTATGATGCTGCCTAACGAATACACTTATTGATGTCTATGATGCTGCCTAACGAATACACTTATTGATGTCCATGATGCTGCCTAACGAATACACCTATTGATGTCTATGATGCTGCCTAACGAATAAACTTATTGATGTCCATGATGCTGCCTAACGTATAAACCTATTGATATATATGATGCTGCCTAACGAATACACTTATTGATGTCCATGATGCTGCCTAACGAATAAACCTATTGATGTCTATGATGCTGCCTAACGAATAAACTTATTGATGTCTATGATGCTGCCTAAGGAATAAACCTATTGATGTCTATGATGCTGCCTAACGAATAAACCTATTGATGTCTATGATGCTGCCTAAGGAATAAACCTATTGATGTCCATGATGCTGCCTAAGGAATAAACCTATTGATGTCTATGATGCTGCCTAACGAATAAACTTATTGATGTCTATGATGCTGCCTAAGGAATAAACCTATTGATGTCTATGA
The DNA here is from genome assembly GCA_036971475.1 of Prosapia bicincta. Taxonomy (NCBI): domain Eukaryota; kingdom Metazoa; phylum Arthropoda; class Insecta; order Hemiptera; family Cercopidae; genus Prosapia; species Prosapia bicincta. The sequence continues at coordinate 63,876,254 of JBAIZL010000003.1, read as the reverse complement.
TGCTGCCTAAGGAATAAACCTATTGATGTCTATGATGCTGCCTAAGGAATAAACCTATTGATGTCTATGATGCTGCCTAAGGAATAAACTTATTGATGTCTATGATGCTGCCTAACGAATAAACTTATTGATGTCTATGATGCTGCCTAACGAATAAACTTATTGATGTCTATGATGCTGCCTAACGAATAAACTTATTGATGTCTATGATGCTGCCTAACGAATAAACCTATTGATGTCTATGATGCTGCCTAAGGAATAAACCTATTGATGTCTATGATGCTGCCTAAGCAATAAACTTATTGATGTCTATGATGCTGCCTAACGAATAAACCTATTGATGTCTATGATGCTGCCTAAGGAATAAACCTATTGATGTCTATGATGCTGCCTCAGGAATAAACCTATTGATGTCTATGATGCTGCCTAAGGAATAAACTTATTGATGTCTATGATGCTGCCTAACGAATAAACTTATTGATGTCTATGATGCTGCCTAACGAATAAACCTATTGATGTCTATGATGCTGCCTAAGGAATAAACTTATTGATGTCTATGATGCTGCCTAAGGAATAAATTTATTGATGTCTATGATGCTGCCTATGGAATAAACTTATTGATGTCTATGATGCTGCCTAACGAATAAACCTATTGATGTCTATGATGCTGCCTAACGAATAAACCTATTGATGTCTATGATGCTGCCTGAGGAATAAACTTATTGATGTCCATGATGCTGCCTAACGAATAAACTTGTTGATGTCTATGATGCTGCCTAACGAATAAACTTGTTGATGTCTATGATGCTGCCTAACGAATAAACTTATCGATGTCTATGATGCTGCCTAAGGAATAAATTTATTGATGTCTATGATGCTGCCTAAGGAATAAACTTATTGATGTCTATGATGCTGCCTAAGGAATAAACTTATTGATGTCTATGATGCTGCCTAAGGAATAAACCTATTGATGTCTATGATGCTGCCTAAGGAATAAACTTATTGATGTCTATGATGCTGCCTAACGAATAAACCTATTGATGTCTATGATTCTGCCTAACGAATAAACCTATTGATGTCTATGATGCTGCCTGAGGAATAAACTTATTGATGTCTATGATGCTGCCTAAGGAATAAATTTATTGATGTCTATGATGCTGCCTAAGGAATAAACTTATTGATGTCTATGATGCTGCCTAAGGAATAAATTTATTGATGTCTATGATGCTGCCTAAGGAATAAACTTATTGATGTCTATGATGCTGCCTAAGGAATAAATTTATTGATGTCTATGATGCTGCCTAAGGAATAAACTTATTGATGTCTATGATGCTGCCTAAGGAATAAACCTATTGATGTCTATGATGCTGCCTAAGGAATAAACTTATTGATGTCTATGATGCTGCCTAACGAATAAACCTATTGATGTCTATGATTCTGCCTAACGAATAAACCTATTGATGTCTATGATGCTGCCTGAGGAATAAACTTATTGATGTCTATGATGCTGCCTAACGAATAAACTTGTTGATGTCTATGATGCTGCCTAACGAATAAACTTATTGATGTCTATGATGCTGCCTAACGAATAAACTTGTTGATGTCTATGATGCTGCCTAACGAATAAACTTATTGATGTCTATGATGCTGCCTAAGGAATAAATTTATTGATGTCTATGATGCTGCCTAACGAATAAACTTATTGATGTCTATGATGCTGCCTAACGAATAAACTTATTGATGTCTATGATACTGCCTAACGAATAAACCTATTGATGTCTATGGTGCTGCCTAACGAATAAACTTGTTGATGTCTATGATGCTGCCTAAGGAATAAACTTATTGATGTCTATGATGCTGCCTAACGAATAAACCTATTGATGTCTATGATGCTGCCTAACGAATAAACTTATTGATGTCTATGGTGCTGCCTAACGAATAAACTTGTTGATGTCTATGATGCTGCCTAAGGAATAAACTTATTGATGTCTATGATGCTGCCTAACGAATAAACCTATTGATGTCTATGATGCTGCCTAACGAATAAACTTATTGATGTCTATGGTGCTGCCTAACGAATAAACCTATTGATGTCTATGATGCTGCCTAACGAATAAACCTATTGATGTCTATGATGCTGCCTAACGAATAAACTTATTGATGTCTATGGTGCTGCCTAACGAATAAACTTGTTGATGTCTATGATGCTGCCTAAGGAATAAACTTATTGATGTCTATGATGCTGCCTAACGAATAAACCTATTGATGTCTATGATGCTGCCTAACGAATAAACTTATTGATGTCTATGGTGCTGCCTAACGAATAAACCTATTGATGTCTATGATGCTGCCTAACGAATAAACTTATTGATGTCTATGGTGCTGCCTAACGAATAAACTTATTGATGTCTATGATGCTGCCTAACGAATAAACTTATTGATGTCTATGGTGCTGCCTAACGAATAAACTTATTGATGTCTATGATGCTGCCTAACGAATAAACTTATTGATGTCTATGATGCTGCCTAAGGAATAAACTTATTGATGTCTATGATACTGGCTAACGAATAAACCTATTGATGTCTATGGTGCTGCCTAACGAATAAACTTGTTGATGTCTATGATGCTGCCTAAGGAATAAACTTATTGATGTCTATGATGCTGCCTAACGAATAAACCTATTGATGTCTATGATACTACGAATACACTTATTGATGTCTATGTTGCTGCCTAACGAATAAACTTGTTGATGTCTATGATGCTGCCTAAGGAATAAACTTATTGATGTCTATGATGCTGCCTAACGAATAAACCTATTGATGTCTATGATGCTGCCTTACGAATAAACTTATTGATGTCTATGATGCTGCCTAACGAATAAACCTATTGATGTCTATGATGCTTCCTAACGAATAAACTTTAAGTCTTGGTACTAAAGTTTTTTCTACTATATGCCTTAATACTATTGTACTTCTATCTATATTGCTATCTAATATTGCAGTTATATACCGTACTACTGTATGTTTTACAACTATAAGCCTTGTTACTATTGTATAACCACTTTTGCTTTACTACTATTGCATTACAGCTATTTGCCTATCTACTATTGTATTACAACTATATGACTTAATACTCTATGTTTTACAAATATATGAGTTATTACTATTATAAACCAATTTTTTTTCTCACTACTATTGCACTACAATTATATGTCGTAATACTATTGAATAACAGGTATATGCCTTTCTACTATTGTAATACAATTATACGCCTTAAAACAGTTGTATTACAGCTATATGCCTATCTACTATTGCATTACAGCTATATGCTTATCTACTATTGCATTACAAATATATGCTTTAAAGCTATGGCATTGCAGCTATATACCTATTTACTATTGTGATTGCAGCTACATGCCTATCTAATATTGTATTACAGCTACATGCTTATCTACTATTGCATTACAGCTATATGCCTATCTACTATTGCATTACAACTATATGCCTATCTACTATTGCATTACAAATATATGCTTTACAACTATTGCATTATAGCTATATGTCTATCTACTATTGCATTACAGCTATATGCATATCTACTATTGCATTACAGCTATATGTTTTCCACTATTGTATAACAAATATATGCTTTACTACTGTAAAATATATTCTACGATTGCATTACAACTATATGCTTTACTAATATCATATTACAAATTTATGCTTTATTACTATTGCATTACAAATATATGTTTTACTAATATTGTATTACAACCATATGCCTTACTACTGTCTGCTTTACAACTATATGAGTTATTACTATTGTAATAACTAATATTTTATTACAGCTACATATCCAACAACCATTTGAATTACTACTATTGTATTTCAGTTATATGATTCACATAAGTCCAACAACTATATGCCTCACTACTATATGTCTTACTACTGTATGCCTTACTACTTCTATCGTATTACGACTTTATGCTTTATTACTATTGCATTACAAATATGTATTTTACTGCTATTGTATTACAACCGTATGCTTTATTACTATTGCATTACAAATATGTATTTTACTGCTATTGTATTACAACTTTATGCTTTATTACTATTGCATTAGAAATATAAGTTTACTGCTATTGTGTTACAACTTTATGCTTTATTACTATTGCATTACAAATATGTATTTTACTGCTATTGTATTACAACCGTATGCTTTATTACTATTGCATTAGAAATATGTATTTTACTGCTATTGTATTACAACCGTATGCTTTATTACTATTGCATTAGAAATATAAGTTTACTGCTATTGTGTTACAACTTTATGCTTTATTACTATTGCATTACAAATATGTATTTTACTGCTATTGTATTACAACCGTATGCTTTATTACTATTGCATTAGAAATATAAGTTTACTGCTATTGTGTTACAACTTTATGCTTTATTACTATTGCATTACAAATATATGTTTTACTGCTATTGTATTACAACCGTATGCTTTATTACTATTGCATTAGAAATATAAGTTTACTGCTATTGTGTTACAACTTTATGCTTTATTACTATTGCATTACAAATATGTATTTTACTGCTATTGTATTACAACCGTATGCTTTATTACTATTGCATTACAAATATGTATTTTACTGCTATTGTATTACAACTTTATGCTTTATTACTATTGCATTAGAAATATAAGTTTACTGCTATTGTGTTACAACTTTATGCTTTATTACTATTGCATTACAAATATGTATTTTACTGCTATTGTATTACAACCGTATGCTTTATTACTATTGCATTAGAAATATAAGTTTACTGCTATTGTGTTACAACTTTATGCTTTATTACTATTGCATTACAAATATGTATTTTACTGCTATTGTATTACAACCGTATGCTTTATTACTATTGCATTAGAAATATAAGTTTACTGCTATTGTGTTACAACTTTATGCTTTATTACTATTGCATTACAAATATATGTTTTACTGCTATTGTATTACAACCGTATGCTTTATTACTATTGCATTAGAAATATAAGTTTACTGCTATTGTGTTACAACTTTATGCTTTATTACTATTGCATTACAAATATATGTTTTACTGCTATTGTATTACAACCGTATGCTTTATTACTATTGCATTAGAAATATAAGTTTACTGCTATTGTGTTACAACTTTATGCTTTATTACTATTGCATTACAAATATATGTTTTACTGCTATTGTATTACAACCGTATGCTTTATTACTATTGCATTAGAAATATAAGTTTACTGCTATTGTGTTACAACTTTATGCTTTATTACTATTGCATTACAAATATATGTTTTACTGCTATTGTATTACAACCGTATGCTTTATTACTATTGCATTAGAAATATAAGTTTACTGCTATTGTGTTACAACTTTATGCTTTATTACTATTGCATTACAAATATATGTTTTACTGCTATTGTATTACAACCGTATGCTTTATTACTATTGCATTAGAAATATAAGTTTACTGCTATTGTGTTACAACTTTATGCTTTATTACTATTGCATTACAAATATATGTTTTACTGCTATTGTATTACAACCGTATGCTTTATTACTATTGCATTAGAAATATAAGTTTACTGCTATTGTGTTACAACTTTATGCTTTATTACTATTGCATTACAAATATATGTTTTACTGCTATTGTATTACAACCGTATGCTTTATTACTATTGCATTAGAAATATAAGTTTACTGCTATTGTGTTACAACTTTATGCTTTATTACTATTGCATTACAAATATATGTTTTACTGCTATTGTATTACAACCGTATGCTTTATTACTATTGCATTAGAAATATAAGTTTACTGCTATTGTGTTACAACTTTATGCTTTATTACTATTGCATTACAAATATATGTTTTACTGCTATTGTATTACAACCGTATGCTTTATTACTATTGCATTAGAAATATAAGTTTACTGCTATTGTGTTACAACTTTATGCTTTATTACTATTGCATTACAAATATATGTTTTACTGCTATTGTATTACAACCGTATGCTTTATTACTATTGCATTAGAAATATAAGTTTACTGCTATTGTGTTACAACTTTATGCTTTATTACTATTGCATTACAAATATATGTTTTACTGCTATTGTATTACAACCGTATGCTTTATTACTATTGCATTAGAAATATAAGTTTACTGCTATTGTGTTACAACTTTATGCTTTATTACTATTGCATTACAAATATATGTTTTACTGCTATTGTATTACAACCGTATGCTTTATTACTATTGCATTAGAAATATAAGTTTACTGCTATTGTGTTACAACTTTATGCTTTATTACTATTGCATTACAAATATATGTTTTACTGCTATTGTATTACAACCGTATGCTTTATTACTATTGCATTAGAAATATAAGTTTACTGCTATTGTGTTACAACTTTATGCTTTATTACTATTGCATTACAAATATGTATTTTACTGCTATTGTATTACAACCGTATGCTTTATTACTATTGCATTAGAAATATGTATTTTACTGCTATTGTATTACAACTTTATGCTTTATTACTATTGCATTACAAATATATGTTTTACTGCTATTGTATTACAACCGTATGCTTTATTACTATTGCATTAGAAATATAAGTTTACTGCTATTGTGTTACAACTTTATGCTTTATTACTATTGCATTACAAATATGTATTTTACTGCTATTGTATTACAACCGTATGCTTTATTACTATTGCATTAGAAATATAAGTTTACTGCTATTGTGTTACAACTTTATGCTTTATTACTATTGCATTACAAATATATGTTTTACTGCTATTGTATTACAACCGTATGCTTTATTACTATTGCATTAGAAATATAAGTTTACTGCTATTGTGTTACAACTTTATGCTTTATTACTATTGCATTACAAATATGTATTTTACTGCTATTGTATTACAACCGTATGCTTTATTACTATTGCATTAGAAATATAAGTTTACTGCTATTGTGTTACAACTTTATGCTTTATTACTATTGCATTACAAATATGTATTTTACTGCTATTGTATTACAACCGTATGCTTTATTACTATTGCATTAGAAATATAAGTTTACTGCTATTGTATTACAACTTTATGCTTTATTACTATTGCATTACAAATATGTATTTTACTGCTATTGTATTACAACCGTATGCTTTATTACTATTGCATTACAAATATGTATTTTACTGCTATTGTATTACAACCGTATGCTTTATTACTATTGCATTACAAATATGTATTTTACTGCTATTGTATTACAACCGTATGCTTTATTACTATTGCATTACAAATATGTATTTTACTGCTATTGTATTACAACCGTATGCTTTATTACTATTGCATTACAAATATGTATTTTACTGCTATTGTATTACAACCGTATGCTTTATTACTATTGCATTACAAATATGTATTTTACTGCTATTGTATTACAACCGTATGCTTTATTACTATTGCATTACAAATATGTATTTTACTGCTATTGTATTACAACCGTATGCTTTATTACTATTGCATTACAAATATGTATTTTACTGCTATTGTATTACAACCGTATGCTTTATTACTATTGCATTACAAATATGTATTTTACTGCTATTGTATTACAACTTTATGCTTTATTACTATTGCATTAGAAATATAAGTTTACTGCTATTGTGTTACAACTTTATGCTTTATTACTATTGCATTACAAATATGTATTTTACTGCTATTGTATTACAACCGTATGCTTTATTACTATTGCATTACAAATATGTATTTTACTGCTATTGTATTACAACCGTATGCTTTATTACTATTGCATTACAAATATGTATTTTACTGCTAGTGTATTACAACCGTATGCTTTATTACTATTGCATTACAAATATGTATTTTACTGCTATTGTATTACAACCGTATGCTTTATTACTATTGCATTACAAATATGTATTTTACTGCTATTGTATTACAACCGTATGCTTTATTACTATTGCATTACAAATATGTATTTTACTGCTATTGTATTACAACCGTATGCTTTATTACTATTGCATTACAAATATGTATTTTACTGCTATTGTATTACAACTTTATGCTTTATTACTATTGCATTAGAAATATAAGTTTACTGCTATTGTGTTACAACTTTATGCTTTATTACTATTGCATTACAAATATGTATTTTACTGCTATTGTATTACAACCGTATGCTTTATTACTATTGCATTACAAATATGTATTTTACTGCTATTGTATTACAACCGTATGCTTTATTACTATTGCATTACAAATATGTATTTTACTGCTATTGTATTACAACCGTATGCTTTATTACTATTGCATTACAAATATGTATTTTACTGCTATTGTATTACAACCGTATGCTTTATTACTATTGCATTACAAATATGTATTTTACTGCTATTGTATTACAACCGTATGCTTTATTACTATTGCATTACAAATATGTATTTTACTGCTATTGTATTACAACCGTATGCTTTATTACTATTGCATTACAAATATGTATTTTACTGCTATTGTATTACAACCGTATGCTTTATTACTATTGCATTAGAAATATAAGTTTACTGCTATTGTATTACAACTTTATGCTTTATTACTATTGCATTACAAATATGTATTTTACTGCTATTGTATTACAACCGTATGCTTTATTACTATTGCATTACAAATATGTATTTTACTGCTATTGTATTACAACCGTATGCTTTATTACTATTGCATTACAAATATGTATTTTACTGCTATTGTATTACAACCGTATGCTTTATTACTATTGCATTACAAATATGTATTTTACTGCTATTGTATTACAACCGTATGCTTTATTACTATTGCATTACAAATATGTATTTTACTGCTATTGTATTACAACCGTATGCTTTATTACTATTGCATTACAAATATGTATTTTACTGCTATTGTATTACAACCGTATGCTTTATTACTATTGCATTACAAATATGTATTTTACTGCTATTGTATTACAACCGTATGCTTTATTACTATTGCATTACAAATATGTATTTTACTGCTATTGTATTACAACCGTATGCTTTATTACTATTGCATTACAAATATGTATTTTACTGCTATTGTATTACAACTTTATGCTTTATTACTATTGCATTAGAAATATAAGTTTACTGCTATTGTGTTACAACTTTATGCTTTATTACTATTGCATTACAAATATGTATTTTACTGCTATTGTATTACAACCGTATGCTTTATTACTATTGCATTACAAATATGTATTTTACTGCTATTGTATTACAACCGTATGCTTTATTACTATTGCATTACAAATATGTATTTTACTGCTATTGTATTACAACCGTATGCTTTATTACTATTGCATTACAAATATGTATTTTACTGCTATTGTATTACAACCGTATGCTTTATTACTATTGCATTAGAAATATAAGTTTACTGCTATTGTGTTACAACTTTATGCTTTATTACTATTGCATTACAAATATGTATTTTACTGCTATTGTATTACAACCGTATGCTTTATTACTATTGCATTAGAAATATAAGTTTACTGCTATTGTGTTACAACTTTATGCTTTATTACTATTGCATTACAAATATGTATTTTACTGCTATTGTATTACAACCGTATGCTTTATTACTATTGCATTACAAATATGTATTTTACTGCTATTGTATTACAACTTTATGCTTTATTACTATTGCATTAGAAATATAAGTTTACTGCTATTGTGTTACAACTTTATGCTTTATTACTATTGCATTACAAATATGTATTTTACTGCTATTGTATTACAACCGTATGCTTTATTACTATTGCATTAGAAATATAAGTTTACTGCTATTGTGTTACAACTTTATGCTTTATTACTATTGCATTACAAATATGTATTTTACTGCTATTGTATTACAACCGTATGCTTTATTACTATTGCATTAGAAATATAAGTTTACTGCTATTGTGTTACAACTTTATGCTTTATTACTATTGCATTACAAATATGTATTTTACTGCTATTGTATTACAACCGTATGCTTTATTACTATTGCATTAGAAATATAAGTTTACTGCTATTGTGTTACAACTTTATGCTTTATTACTATTGCATTACAAATATATGTTTTACTGCTATTGTATTACAACTTTATGCTTTATTACTATTGCATTACAAATATGTATTTTACTGCTATTGTATTACAACTTTATGCTTAAAGTACAACATATAGCAGTAAAGTATACAGCTGTAAGACATATAGTAGTAAGGCATATAGTTGTAGGTTGTAAGGCATGTAGTTGTAAGATAATAGTTGTACGACTTACAGCTTAAAGACATATAGTTGTTAAACATGTACTTGTAATACAATAGTAGTAAGGCATATAGTTGTAAGATATATAGTAGTAAAGTGTACATCTGTAAGACATATAGTAGTAAGGCATATAGTAGTGAGGCATAAGGTTGTTGGACAAGTAGTTGTAATACAATAGTAATCAAGCATATAGCTGTAAGACCAATAGTAGTCAGGCACATAGTAGTAAGGCATACAGATGGAAGACACATAGTAGTAATTCATATAGTTGTTGGATATGTACCTGTAATAAAATAGTATGAAGACATATATTTGTTATACAATAGTAATAACTCATATAGTTGTAAAACATAAAGTAGTAGGGCATATAGTTGTAATACAATATTAGTAAAACATACATTTGTAATGCAATAGTAATAAAGCATAAACTTGTAATACAGTAGCAGTAAAACTTATATTTGTAATGCAATAGTAATAAAGCATAAAGTTGTAATACAATAGCAGTAAAACACAAATTTGTAATGCAATAGTAATAAAGCATAAAGTTGTTATACAGTAGCAGTAAAAGATATATTTGTAATGCAATAGTAATAAAGCATAAAGTTGTAATACAATAGCAGTAAAACATATATTTGTAATGCAATAGTAATAAAAGCATAACGTTGTAATACAACACCAATAAAACACATATTTGTAATGCAATAGTAATAAAGCATAAAGTTGTAATACGATAGAAGTAGTAAGGCATACAACTGTAAGACATATAGTAGTGAGGCATATAGTTGTTGGACTTATGTGAATCATATAACTGAAATACAATAGTAGTAATTCAAATGGTTGTTGGATATGTAGCTGTAATAAAATATTAGTTATTACAATAGTAATAACTCATATAGTTGTAAAGCAGACAGTAGTAAGGCATATGGTTGTAATACAATAGTAGAATATATTTTACAGTAGTAAAGCATATATTTGTTATACAATAGTGGAAAATATATAGCTGTAATGCAATAGTAGATATGCTTATAGCTGTAATGCAATAGTAGATAGGCATATAGCTATAATGCAATAGTTGTAAAGCATATATTTGTAATGCAATAGTAGATAGGCATATAGCAGTAATGCAATAGTAGATAAGCATGTAGCTGTAATACAATATTAGGTAGGCATGTAGCTGTAATCACAATAGTAAATAGGTATATAGCTGTAATGCCATAGCTTTAAAGCATATGTTTGTAATGCAATAGTAGATAAGCATATAGCTGTAATGCAATAGTAGATAGGCATATAGCTGTAATACAACTGTTTTAAGGCGTATAATTGTATTACAATAGTAGTAAGGCATATACCTGTTATTCAATAGTATTAAGACGTATAATTGTAGTGCAATATTAGTAAGAAAAGAAATTGGTTTGTAATAGTAATAACTCATATATTTGTAAAACATAGAGTATTAAGTCATATAGTTGTAATACAATAGTAGATAGGCATATACCTGTTATTCAATAGTATTAAGACGTATAATTGTAGTGCAATATTAGTAAGAAAAGAAATTGGTTTGTAATAGTAATAACTCATATATTTGTAAAACATAGAGTATTAAGTCATATAGTTGTAATACAATAGTAGATAGGCATATAGCTGTAATGCAATAGTAGTAAAGCATAAAGTGGTTATACAATAGTAATAAGGCATATAGCTGTAATGCATACAGTTGTACGACATATTATTAGAAATAAATACATTCTCTTATTAGTTGACGTCGTATTATTATTATTATTATTATTATTATTAAATAAAACTAGCAGAGTTGCGCATTTTGTAACGTTGTTAGTAAATTTAATTATTATTATTTAGTTTTTAATTTTTTAAGTTTAAGTTTTAGTTTTAAGTTCTAGCTTACAGTTTAGGCGTAATAATAACCGTCTGTCTGTAACACTCTTGATGGTAGAACTCCGTTACATTAAAATACTTTAAAATACAAGGTTAAATCATTTAAACTAGCAGAGTCTCATTAAATTAAATCTTAAGGCTTATTAACTTGAAATGCAAGGAATTGAGTGCTGGTTAAATAATTACTCTTTTAAATTCAATTAAAGCAAATTATACTCTTTTTATTTAACAAAAAAATAAGATAAGTTATAATCATGATACAAATTTCTTGACATTCAGTTACGGAACATTTAATAATTTTACTTATGAATTTTTAAGGATAGCAATCTAACAATCAATAAATCAATCAATGGCTGAAAATGAATCTGTACTCGAATTTACTTGCTTTTTTTTTATAATCAAATTTTATAATTCAAGGTGAACACAATTGCACCAAAATGTGCATAAATTACAGTTATGTAAATGAGTTGAAACGTTCAAGGTTCTTTAGTTTGAGTTATGCTGTATAACATTTTAAATTTTGAAATAAATCTTTAAAGTCTTAAATCGTCCACTTATCTGTATTCACATGTCGTAACCTAGCATCCTCCTTGTGGAAAGTCTCAGGAAATGTCATCGGTAACTTCAGCGTCCCATCTTTGTACTTGGTTACGTACGCTGTCTTCTATCCCATGATTATAACATGTTTTAAAAGGGAGTTTAAATTAAACTTTGAAAACAAAATAAAATTTTCTTGCTCTCGGACACGTCCGTTGCCCTTTACATCTTGGCTAAAAGAGGCCTTAAATTGTAGTTGCGAGCAACCTTCCTACCTACCGCGCATCCAGGCGGGCGCATCCCGACTTTAATTACTTGTTTTAAAATTCTCCGTTAGATGTCACTATCAACCAGAGTTCTCATTAAAATATTTCTCATACATTACAATTTTTTTTTTATACAGTTGTACATTATTACAAATTTTTGAATACATTCTCGTTTGTTTTCTGAACCTTGCCAATTTAATATGTAACATCATCTAATGTGTGTTACAATATATACATATATAATAAATTAAAAACATTTCAAAAACAAGAATACTTTTAATGCATATATTATTCTAATATATTCAGAATAATATATGAATTAAAAGTATTCTTGTTTTTTTGAAATGTTTATACTTTATTAACTATATTACAAGAAAACATATCACCATATTTAATATATATATATATATATATATATATATATATATATATATATATATATATATATATGCATGTATGTATATGTAATAATTATAATAATAATAATACATATTTATATATTTATTTATTAATTAAATATATTCATACGTTTTCTTACTTTATAGTAAATGAAGAAACATATTTAAAATAATAAAAATGTTTAAAATTTATATTTTTTTCAAAATATTTCACCAATAAAATAAATACTATTATATTCAGAAAAACTATGACATAACGAAATTTGTACAAATACTAAATCAGATATACACATGTACAATATACAGATATACACATGTACAATATACAGATATACACATGTACAATATACAGATATACACATGTACAATATACAGATAT
>JBAIZL010000003.1:63857407-63859907 GCA_036971475.1 Prosapia bicincta | reverse complement strand
CTCATATATATATATATATATGTGTACATATACATACAAACTATTTTTTTAATGTATATATATATATATATATATATATATATACATATATATATATATATATATATATATATATATACATATGTAAAAAACAAAAAAAATACAAATACAAAAAGAATCTTTTGAAATATACAATTCAAAGCTTTTCGTTGGAAACAGTACCAACATCTTCAGGAATAATAAAGAAAAACAAGCATACAAGTGTTAGCTAGATCCAACAATGTTGCCAAATCCATTACAATGTTGTCAAAGTTAGTAATTTGCTGCCTTAATATTACATACATTGATTAGTGTATGTATTCAATAAATTAGGATTATATTTGTATTTCTCTTGTTTTTTTTTTATTGTTACACAAAAATACATATTTTGTTATATATATATATATATATATATATATATATATATATATATATATATATATATATATTGAAATAACATCAGTTACACATTTCTATTCCGTCTATGTAGGCATATAGTTTTTAAATTAGATGTAGTGCTGTATTTCAAACAAAGATGTTATATTAATAATGAGGAGGGATTGTAAATTAAATTATATAGGCAAATTTATCTCGTTTCTTTAAAGTGACGTTTTCAATGCTAGTTTTTACTTTTCCATACAGCTTGCAATAAAAGCACAGGTTGGAATAATATTTTGACCTGTTTGATCTGTTACTTTAAACTCTATTTCTAGTTTCAATGTGGGAAAACCCAGTTTCAACGCCCCGACAACTTTTCTAAACGATTACTCAATACATTTTTTCCTTGTAACGATTATGTCTCGCTCTACTTTTACATCCACACCACATATCCTCAATGGAACCGGTACCGCCCTGTCACAGTACTGTGTGTGTTTATAATGAAAGCTATACATATTCTTAGTCGAGCGCAACCCAAAGGTATTCTTCGATACCAGGTTTTTAATACAATATGAATTCTGTAAGAAGATCTCTGAACGAGTTGGTTTAATCTATAGCCTACACATGATATTCTTCTAAACGTAACTAAGGCTTTCAAAATGTGTTGTTTTCTTCTTTTTACATTTTCAATTGCTTTTTAAATAAACTGTACTTAGAAATGACCACTCTTTGTGTCTCTTCTCGTCCTCGGTCTCTCTCTCTCTTTCTCTCTCTCTCTCTCTCTCTCTCTCTCTCTCTCTCTCTATATATATATATATATATATATATATATATATATATATAGGTCTATATATATATATATATATATATATATATATATATATATATATATATATATATACAGAATTGTTTAATATTCCTGATGATGTTGGTACTGTTAGCCAACGAAAAGCTTTGAATTGTAAATGCAATTATAATTCTTGTATTTGTATTTTGACTTATGTTCTTTATTAATACACAAGAATACATATTGCGATATTTATATATATATATATATATATATATATATATATATATTTGTAGTTATGCAATACTGTTTTCTTGTATACACTTATCACTTTCACTTATGTACTTAAACAAGAATCTTACTTGGTATTTATGCGAGCTAACTTTCAATGGCTGGCAGGTACAACAACCCTGTTCAGTATGCCCGAGGATGACGGCACAGCCAGCCATTGAAAGTTAGCTCGCATAAATACCAAGTAAGATTCTTGTTTAAGTACATAAGTGAAAGTGATATATATATATATACAAGATTTCTGTTGAAGATGTCCTATTTGAAAGCGAATCCCTCCGAGTTGTCACGTGACTGGCTCAACAGAACCTATCCTATCCAAGACCTCAGACTCGTTCTCAGTGGGGGCCTCCTTAGGGCAAGGCTTTGTTACGACAAAACAATGGGCTTCAGCTACCACTTGCTGAGTTCGGGTCAGGCTGACAAGGAAGTAGGGTTAAGAGCTCTACGCTGCTAAACCTACAATGAAATTATACAGCGCTTTCGCACCACTGACTTTGTTTACAAATGCAAATAATTTAAATTACAATTATTTTGTAAGAATGGATTTAAAATTAAAATTTCCTTTTGGTAACTATATTTATCTAGATTGTAACTACTCATATATAATTTATTAAATAAAAACGAATCCAACTCAACAGTGCGTTTTTATGACACGAAAAGTTATTTAAAATTTAAATCGCACACTATTCTACACGGGTCGTAACTAATTATGGAATTCCTAGAAAACCTTTATGTATTAATTAGTTATTTATTATTTCATTTTTAAGTTAATTTTTTTAAAGTAAGTTTTTTTAAGTAAGAGTTTGATCAAGAAAGCTGTCACCTCTAGGTGACAGAGCGACGGAAGAAATACGGCCCGTCCTAATCGTCTGCCTTTGTGTGAGTGAGACTACCTGGCGTTCAGGGGGACTCACATTTCGCTATTACGATAAGTCCAGTTTGAATTAAACATATTTATGTAGAATCTATAAAGATTTAGAACTTGATAAATTAATAAAAAATTCTTCAATTCTTTACACGAATTGC
>JBAIZL010000003.1:63834907-63852407 GCA_036971475.1 Prosapia bicincta | reverse complement strand
TGATATGGTTGCAATGTAAACAAATACGAACATTTAATCATATTTATTCCATACACAATATCAAGAGCACAGTGGTACAATATAGTTTCTAGTTTGTAAATTCTTGTGTGCTAGATTGTATTTTGTAATAAGACCCTCTGATGATGACACATGGTCATCGAAATGCACATAAGGGTTTAACCTTGAGTAATTTGTTTTATTTATTATTTTTGATTATTTTTTGTGTTATTGGGGTTCTTTCCAATATTTTCATAGTAATATTTTTTCCATGTTGAAAAATAGTTTAATAAATATTTATAATATTTTATTACACTTTATTGATAATCCAATTACATAGTAATATATTTATTTGTACCAACATATTGTTTTGAAAGAAAACAGTTATAATTTATGATGTAACTTGTATAATGAATTTAATAAACTGTGAATAAATATAACTCATAAGATATAAATCTAATAATCTACAACACAACGTAAGATAGTTTTATAAAAATCTTTAATAACTCACTTTGCTTCGTTATTTATTGTCTACTTAACGTCCTAGTGAAAAGGCACTAGACTCTTGCAATACAGAAATCAATAAACGTTAATTTATTTTAAGTTTAAAAACTTTAGTACTACAGTAGGCCTATATGACATATATAATTTTTTAATTTTCAATTCATTGGTGCGTTATAAAAATGTTTATAATTACGTTGTTTTAAAGCAAAATAATTTTCACTTGAAAACAAATATAGTACGATTAATTTCATACGGTTCATTTTATTGCTTGTGTACAGTTACTTGAAAATAATAAAAACAGCTGTTTTATAAAAGTGCAAGTAAAATAACAGTTTAACAACATCAAACATATTCCTGATTATATAAGGAATGGTTTTTCAAAATTATTTCCAAATAGCCTCTAAATGAAGATAAACTCAGTTAACAGCATTAGCCAGAGCTGTTTGGCTTTCGGATATCTTCGGGACAAATCGTTTATCTTCGATCTGTCGGAAACGTTCATATGTTTTCCCGTTAGAAAAAGTGCTATGTTTGCCTGAAAACCTTTTCTCTGTAAAATACAAACGTTTTTGTTAAGCAAATATCAAACTTAGTGTTCACGGTTAGCAAAACAGTATTGGCATTCAGTATATGCTGCAATGATTGAGACATTTTAATTTCTGAGAAAAGGAAACTAAAATATCTTATAATTAACATAACTGTAGAAGACTGAGAGACAAAATTTCAGTAATATTTGTCAAAAAAAACTAGCTAAAATTTGAAATTTCCATTTTCATCGCACTGTTTACTGAAGTTTGTTGCTGACAATATTAGGAAATATATTTATTGAAATTAGATTTCTAGAAATGTGACGTTCGTGTTTATAAAACATTATAACATTTCAAAAATTAAAACAATGTGTTCCTAAGCGTTATTGTAGTGATTCATGGTAGTAAAAATAGTAGTTGTTTATAAATCTTTTATATTTTATAAGTCCATAATGACATTTAAGCGATACATATGTTTCTTTGAACTTGAATTTAAATTACGCACTTAAAAGTATAGTGTTTTCTATAATCAGTCCGTTTCGCATATTTGTCTCATTTTACGAACTGTATTCGTCCTTTGAAATGGTCGAAATCATTCAGCAAAATTAATTTATTGTTTTATTAAATCGTGTCTTTTTTTTTAATATTTCTCTAATATATTATTAATTCTTTTTAATTTGTATTTTTAAAGTTAACATTATTTTAATAGTGTGCCTTTGAGTGCGTGATTTACATAGAAGCCTCTGTCGCAGTGCAAACTGTGCGCTTCCATTAGATCAAGCTGAGCAACTGACCTTTCCGCTAAAGCTTATCCTTGGCGGACAACTTGTCATACTGACATTTATTATATTTGGGAGCCATCCCCTACTGACATTCCCAAGGCCAAGGAGCTATCCAGATATAAAACCGGTTCCCCTGCTGAACCGACTAGAGCGGTCGGACTGTTTCAGCTCCGTGATGCGTTTGTGTGAAGGAGCGATTCTGATTCCCGACCTTTCTTTTTCCTTTCTAATGGAACGGTTTTTAAAACGACCTTCGATCTGGTCACTGAAGGGTCTTGCAAGAAAGGGGTCGGTGACTTAGTGACGTGATGGATGTAATTATGGGTCAGCCCCTCCTGCAGCACCTCCTGCAGCACTTCCTGCAGCACCTCCTGCTACCCTCATGGAGAACACTGTTTTCTGTAATTTCTTAGTCGTCGAAGTCTCGTCCACGTTTACAGTTGGGGTACTATCACTTGTTTACGCCACGCGGGCATGGCAGGTAAGCCGATCTTCACGCCTTGGTGTAGGTGCGGGAAGAGGGCGTCGGAGGAACGCCATGATCCTGACCATTAGCAGATGGTCACAACCCTTCTTGCGCCAGCCCCACTTACAGGCGCTAGCCATATAATCACCCAGACACAGCACATTTGTTCTATATATTAGAAGGGCAGTACTTCAAGTATAAATGTGAAATATCTTCTAAAAACCAGTTACTTTAACACCGTGTTTATGTTGCCCATCACTAACGTACGTACTGTAACGCTTTATTTGTCTTTATTTAAACATTTTTAGTTTTAGTGGGTTATGAATGGAGGACGCAACTTGTAAAATAGCAATGATAATAGTAAAACGATAATTATTTGTTGTTTAAGGAAACTAAAGTAATTATAGTTCAACATGTATTTTTACTATCCAAAGTTAAGTTAAAAATCCAATTTATCGTAAATGATAAAACAATGCGATTTGACGATGAGGGATTATATTTAGAAATATATCCGATGGGGAACTGGTGGATATTTTAATATATGTTAATATTTTCACTTCCTTTACACCTCTTCAGTTTATAGTGTCAAGGTTTACGTATCTGGTGGCAATCTCAATAAACCTACAGGTGGTAAGGCAATCTCAATAAACCTACAGGTGGTAAGGCAATCTCAATAAACCTACAGGTGGTAAGGCAATCTCAATAAACCTACAGGTGGTAAGGCAATCTCAATAAACCTACAGGTGGTAAGGCAATCTCAATAAACCTACAGGTGGTAAGGCAATCTCAATAAACCTACAGGTGGTAAGGCAATCTCAATAAACCTACAAGTGGTAAGGCAATCTCAATAAACCTACAGGTGGTAAGGCAATCTCAATAAACCTACAGGTTGTAAGGTAATCTCAATAAACCTACAAGTGGTAAGGCAATCTCAATAAACCTACAGGTGGTAAGGCAATCTCAATAAACCTACAGGTGGTAAGGCAATCTCAATAAACCTACAGGTTGTAAGGCAATCTCAATAAACCTACAAGTGGTAAGGCAATCTCAATAAACCTACAGGTGGTAAGGCAATCTCAATAAACCTACAGGTGGTAAGGCAATCTCAATAAACCTACAGGTGGTAAGGCAATCTCAATAAACCTACAAGTGGTAAGGCAATCTCAATAAACCTACAGGTGGTAAGGCAATCTCAATAAACCTACAGGTTGTAAGGCAATCTCAATAAACCTACAGGTGGTAAGGCAATCTCAATAAACCTACAGGTGGTAAGGCAATCTCAATAAACCTACAGGTTGTAAGGCAATCTCAATAAACCTACAGGTGGTAAGGCAATCTCAATAAACCTACAGGTTGTAAGGCAATCTCAATAAACCTACAGGTGGTAAGGCAATCTCAATAAACCTACAGGTTGTAAGGCAATCTCAATAAACCTACAGGTGGTAAGGCAATCTCAATAAACCTACAGGTTGTAAGGCAATCTCAATAAACCTACAGGTGGTAAGGCAATCTCAATAAACCTACAGGTTGTAAGGCAATCTCAATAAACCTACAGGTGGTAAGGCAATCTCAATAAACCTACAGGTGGTAAGGCAATCTCAATAAACCTACAGGTGGTAAGGCAATCTCAATAAACCTACAGGTTGTAAGGCAATCTCAATAAACCTACAGGTGGTAAGGCAATCTCAATAAACCTACAGGTGGTAAGGCAATCTCAATAATCCTACAGGTTGTAAGGCAATCTCAATAAATCTACAGGTGGAACAGATAATTGCTTTTACATTTGTCACGTCACGAATGGACAGCAGTCAGGCAGGAGATTGGGAGACACGCGTTGAGTAAAATAATTGTTTCGACGAGTCAAGGATGGGTATTTAATAGGAGACGTTTCTACCACTGTTAGGCCTTTTCATGCCATTATCGCTTAAAGAAATTACATTGACAATGTACCTGTCAATACTCGCAGAAAACAAATTCACAAACAAATTCTTAAAAACTCTGTAAATAATTCTATAAATGTCCAGAGTAAGTATCAATTTGCCTTCTGTGAGTATTGATTGACAAGGCCATTGCCGAAGTTCCTTCTTTACCCAATAAGTTTAGTAAGGACTTGAAAAGGACAACAAATTAGTTGTAGAAACGATTTTTATTAAATAGTAATTTTTAACTCGTTACAAGTAATAAAAAAAACTCAATAATTAATTACAATTAATATAAATAAAGTAACATAACCTATGCGTTAAAACAGTCATTCTAACACATAACCTATAACATAAAATCAGCTGTTTTATGAAATCATATGATATCATTTATTTTGCATAACTTGCCCCTTTTTGAAAAGATTTCTTCCGTATAAAACTAAAATTATTTCATTAACTTATATTTAATTAATGAAATAATATTTGGAAAAATAGTAATAACATCAAGTGTCATCCACTACAAGTTTTAAAAAAAAATGTATTTGAACTTGAGAGAATGAATAAAAAGTATATATAAAGAGTGTGAATTATTAAAAGAAATTGTCAAATCTTTTCATCGTATATACTTTCATGCGATTGGTGAATACGTATCGGGCTCCAACGCAATTAAGTCATTAAGAAAGTAAGTCGCAACGCGCTTTATTAACACTTGTGCGATGTCACGAGAGTTTAACTGTGTGTGTGTGTTTATGCAACTTGGCGTGGGACTTGAAGTCGAATTAGCACGCCCACTGAAGCATTAACTTAGACTGAATTATTAGCGCTATTTGTATGTTTTTGAAAGGGGCTTTCCTAGTAAAGGGCAACGACCTCTGATCAGCTTTGGAAGCCGTGGGCGCTCCTCGTTCAAAATAAAGACCAAGGTCACCTAAAGGTGTAAATATATGTTAATACGTTGAATTCCTGTCAAAACCTCTCCTACCTGCAGTGGCGTGCTTTAGTGTATTGCTCTCTATAGGTTTCTTGATAAATTGCTGTCATTATAAGTATTTAATACCACAGATGAATATGTTTCATCTTTAAAGCACAACCAAACGCAATATAGTTTCGGTTTTGTATCACTGTGTTAGTACATCTCCTACCTGCAGTGGCGTGCTTTAGTATATTGCTCTCTATAGGTTTCTTGATAAATTGCTGTCATTATAAGTATTTAATACCACAGATGAATATGTTTCATTTTTAAAGCACAACCAAACGCAATATAGTTTCGGTTTTGTATCACTGTTTTAGTACATCTCCTACCTGCAGTGGCGTGCTTTAGTGTATTGCTCTCTATAGGTTTCTTGATAAATTGCTGTCATTATAAGTATTTAATACCACAGATGAATATGTTTCATCTTTAAAGCACAACCAAACGCAATATAGTTTCGGTTTTGTATCACTGTTTTAGTACATCTCCTACCTCCAGTGGCGTGCTTTAGTGTATTGCTCTATATAGGTTTCTTGATAAATTGCTGTCATTATAAGTATTTAATACCACAGATGAATATGTTTCATCTTTAAAGCACAACCAAACGCAATATAGTTTCGGTTTTGTATCACTGTTTAAGTACATCTCCTACCTGCAGTGGCGTGCTTTAGTATATTGCTCTCTATAGGTTTCTAGATAAATTGCTGTCATTATAAGTATTTAATACCACAGATGAATATGTTTCATCTTTAAAGCACAACCAAACGCAATATAGTTTCGGTTTTGTATCACTGTTTTAGTGCATCTCCTACCTGCAGTGGCGTGCTTTAGTATATTGCTCTCTATAGGTTTCTTGATAAATTGCTGTCATTATAAGTATTTAATACCACAGATGAATATGTTTCATCTTTAAAGCACAACCAAACGCAATATAGTTTCGGTTTTGTATCACTGTTTTAGTACATCTCCTACCTGCAGTGGCGTGCTTTAGTGTATTGCTCTCTATAGGTTTCTTGATAAATTGCTGTCATTATAAGTATTTAATACCACAGATGAATATGTTTCATCTTTAAAGCACAACCAAACGCAATATAGTTTCGGTTTTGTATCACTGTTTTAGTACATCTCCTACCTGCAGTGGCGTGCTTTAGTACATTGCTTTCTATAGGTTTCTTGATAAATTGCTGTCATTATAAGTATTTAATACCACAGATGAATATGTTTCATCTTTAAAGCACAACCAAACGCAATATAGTTTCGGTTTTGTATCACTGTTTTAGTACATCTCAATGAGACAAAATTCAAGTTCCACACATTATTTGTTAGGCATATTAATTGGTATTAATATTGAATTTAACAGCATATTAAATACAAACAGTTTTGTAGCCTAAGTATAAAAATGGGTCCTTTTCAAACTAACAATCAGGCCTGACTAATGCAATGCAGAGAAACCATTCTTAAAAAAATATGAAGCAATCGTGGGACTAGATGACAAGAGTGTAAGCCTGAAAAAAGCGTAGTTTTATTTGGATGCTTACTGATTACACAAAAATAACTGACAAAAAGAATTGATAAAGGAAATCAATTGATATGTGCCCTAAATACATGTAATGTTAAATACAATTGCATATACAAGCATAGTATTTTTAAATTACCAATAATTCATTTCTTATCTATTATCAACGTTCTACTGGTTAAACCAATTTGACAACTGATAAGTAAGTAAAGACTAAAATATATCAGAGACGTTCTCACTTCAAACATTAAAATACACATTTACCATTATTTAACATTATACTGAAGTAAATACTGTAAGATATATGGGAATTAGGTTAGTATTTTTATTAACTGATAGATAATATTCACATGTAGTTAAATGTAACAGAACAAATGTAGTTAGGTTTGTAGTAATTTCCTCTAAAGTTGATAGCTTTGTAGTCGAAATGTACATCAGGACATTAATAAAATGTTTGTGTGGTTCAAGAAGTTTTATTTATTTATAATTTAAAATTATACCACAATTGCTAAAAGTTATTATTAAATAAAATTTTGCTCAAGTTATTACTTATTTTAAAATCAAAATAAAACCATATAGTGTAGCCTACTGCAGTATTCTATTTTTCAATGTCCTTTTTAAAGAATCATTATTTAGGTAAGTAAACACATTTTCAAACCGATTGAAAAAAGATAATGTAAGCAAAACAACAAATTGAGTTTAAGTTTATTTTAAACAAAAGTTTACCTTTGTTTTTCAATTGCATAGAAAATTACAAATTTTTATTTAAAAACCCAAACCTCATTATATTGTAAACCAGCTGCTCCAACACTGACATCGTAGCCTCTAACAGCCTCTAACTGGTTACCACAATCTTATGTGTATTGAGGCTAATCAGCTGTTGTATGTGTACATTAGATTAAAGCAAACGTAATGATAGGCTGGATAGTCAGTGTAAGCGAGACTTCTGGCGGCCGAGAAGAAGGTCAATGACACAATGTCCTTGAGTCGTGCCGTCGCCTCCAGACCCATGGATTAGTCACCCTTGTAAATTTGATACCAGTGCCTCTTTTAGCAGTAGCATTAGGTTTTGTATCATACAATGGTATTCAACGAGGTATAACAATTATATTTTACATAATTCTAGAAATATATAATTCCATATGAAATTTTATAGGAAACCGAACTGGATTATATTTTATAACACGATTTTAAAATCGTGCTGGTATTAAATCGTGCAGGACGGTAGCATTCAAGAAGTGGGGCTATTCTATAACACTATACCGGGTGTAGGACAGTAGGCCAGTCACCCCTTGGTTTGACAAGGGTACCCAGGTACTTTTTTGATATTCGGGATTTGCCAGCCAGCCCACTCTGTCTCTCTCACTCTCGGAGAAAGGGGAAGTGAGATAAAGAGACGGGGAGATTTTCCACTTCAGTGGGTACACCAAGAGTTTAAGAACTTCTTGGAAAACCAAGTCACTCTTCTAACTCGTTCGACGGGTCGGTCTTTGACTCTATTTCGCGCCATTTTATTCCTTGTCCAAAAAGTGTAGGTCTAATTCCATTATTTTCATAAAACTATGCCAAAACATAATCTTGATACAACCTAAGTCTATCATAATTGTCTGTTAAAAGACTCACCAATTATACTGGTAGGATTAAAAATAAAATCCATTATTTTAAAATTATACAAGGGAGAAATAAAGTAGAGAGATGAGTATCAAAACGTTAAAATACTACAAAGAAATCCCGTTGTTTATAAGGATTAAGAAAATTTTATTATTAAAACATCGAAAATAATTGAAATTTTTAATTTTGTTATCAAATTCTCTTACTAAGTATACGCAAAATTACACATTAATTAAACAAACAATTACTTCATGATGTTTTTGACTAGAGGGAAAATGTTTTATCTTGTATGATTTTTAACAAAATGTATTTCTATGTAAAGTTGACTCTGTAATAAACAAATTGCCATGCAAACATTTTAATAAGATTTTAGAAAACAAGTTGTAATTTGATTTAACTTGTTCATTACATTGTTATTAACCATACATTTTTATAAACATTGTATCTATCTACAAATAAAGTTGTGTAGTATAAGATATCCTTTCATTATGAGTTACAAGGAAGTAAAAATAAAGCCTTTCATAAGAATATAATGATTTATTTAACTGACTCTTGTTTTTACCAGTTCTAAAATATTTAAAAACAAACAAGCAAGGAGTTGAAACACAATTTTCTACATACTATGTACAAAATCATACAAATAAAATTATAACGTTACATACAGAATAATTATTTGCTTTTGAAATTTAAACAAAAAGGTACTAAAACTAGAACGACTCCAAATATGCGCCTAGTATGGACACATATTTACAATCACGGAAAAAGACAGACATTTAACATTATTCACATTAGTAATAACGATTTATGTAGAGAAAACTTTTAATTAATGGTAAAAATTCAAATAAAAGGAGTATATTATTATAAAAAAAGGAACTTTGCAGAAGCTAAAAGTTTAATTTTAGGAAATATATTAAACATATCAATTTTTTAGGTAATGCAATTAAATAGTTTTGATGATGTTCTTTAAAAGACAATCATCTCTTTAAAACCGGATCGCTGTACCAACAGTCGTCAAAAATTCTCTCATAGTTAGAGTTTTGGCTCTGTACATGTTTATAAACAAACACAATTCTTTCTGGTCTGTGTTGCACCTCATATCACAGGCATCTGCAGGGAAAGAGGAATGAACCCCCCTTAGAAATGTTAGCTAGCTAAAACCGCACTTACTCTATCCTCTGTGGATAAACCCATAGCCATTGTCTATGGTAAACCTCAAGAAATAAAAATAATGTAAAATAAACTGTGAAATATTAAAAGCAAACACACTACACCAAAACCCATTCAAAAACGTTCAGCTTATTTACATAAATTATCACAAGACTACTAATTTAACTTCTGGCACACAAAGTTGTTATTTTTAAAGATGTTGTTAGGAGACTTTATGCCTAGAACATGAGGTGTCCTTAAAGTATTCACTTGGTTGTCCAAGAAGGAATAGGGGCGTAGGCGGTGTGTAGCTACCAACCAGTAGCTGTCCAAGGAGGAATAGAGGAGTAGGCGGTGTGTAGCTACCAACCAGTAGCTGTCCAAGGAGGAACAGAGGAGTAGGCGGTGTATAGCTACCAACCAGTAGCTGTCCAAGGAGGAACAGGGGAGTAGGCGGTGTGTAGTTACTAACCCATAGCTGTCCAAGGAGGAACAGGGGAGTAGGCGGTGTGTAGCTACCAACCAGTAGCTGTCCAAGCAGAAATAGAGGAGTAGGCGGTGTGTAGCTACCCACCAGTAGCTATCCAAGCAGAAATAGAAGAGTAGGCGGTGTGTAGCTACCAACCAGTAACTGTCCAAGGAGGAACAGGGGAGTAGGCGGTGTGTAGCTACCAACCAGTAGCTATCCAAGGAGGAATAGAGGAGTAGGCGGTGTGTAGCTACCAACCAGTAGCTGTCCAAGGAGGAACAGGCGAGTAGGCGGTGTGTAGCTACTAACCAGTAGCTGTCCAAGGAGGAACAGGGGAGTAGGCGGTGTGTAGCTACCAACCAGTAGCTGTCCAAGGAGGAATAGGGGAGTAGGTGGTGTGTAGCTACCAACCAGTAGCTGTCCAAGGAGGAACAGGCGAGTAGGCGGTGTGTAGCTACCAACCAGTAGCTGTCCAAGGAGGAACAGGGGAATAGGCGGTGTGTAGCTACTAACCAGTAGCTGTCCAAGGAGGAACAGGGGAGTAGGCGGTGTGTAGTTACGAACCCATAGCTGTCCAAGGAGGAACAATGGAGTAGGCGGTGTGTAGCTACCAACCCATAGCTATCCAAGGAGGAATAGAGGAGTAGGCGGTGTGTAGCTACCAACCAGTAACTGTCCAAGGAGGAACAGGGGAGTAGGCGGTGTGTAGCTACTAACCAGTAGCTGTCCAAGGAGGAACAGGGGAGTAGGCGGTATGTAGCTACCAACCCATAGCTGTCCAAGGAGGAACAGGGGAGTAGGCGGTGTGTAGTTACGAACCCATAGCTGTCCAAGGAGGAACAATGAAGTAGGCGGTGTGTAGCTACCAACCCATAGCTGTCCAAGGAGGAACAGGGGAGTAGGCGGTGTGTAGTTACCAACCCATAGCTGTCCAAGGAGGAACAATGAAGTAGGCGGTGTGTAGCTACCAACCCATAGCTGTCCAAGGAGGAACAGGGGAGTAGGCGGTGTGTAGTTACGAACCCATAGCTGTCCAAGGAGGAACAATGAAGTAGGCGGTGTGTAGCTACCAACCCATAGCTGTCCAAGGAGGAACAGGGGAGTAGGCGGTGTGTAGCTACCAACCCATAGCTGTCCAAGGAGGAATAGGGGAGTAGGCGATGTAACAATGTTTAAAGCGTTCCAGCGCAATTACTCCACATGTGGACGCGAGCAGGAAACTGTTGTAATTGCAAATGTGTCGTTTTGAAATTTAGTGAGTAAACAAAAATTACATACAGGCTTCGTTATTAGGGCATAATGCGTAACACTGGCTGATGCGATGCTTTCACATTTGTGCAATGATTGTGTCTGAGTACGATATGGGCGCAGTTATGCAACTACAGTTCTTACACTTTATTGTCTAACCTGGCGTGATGACATGAATGTGGTTAAAACACGTCAGGATTCTAATGGTTTATATTTTTTTAGTTGGCACTAAATCACACTTTAAGGCAATTTTTTTTCAAATGATGTTTCTAATATCAATATAGGAGAAAACGCATTAGTTTCAATTTCAAAATATGTTTGTAGCGAGCCTATACAGCAACGGATATTAAAATAATATTGAAAAACTGTAAATATTTTAATGTATTCATATATTTTTATTGGCTGTCGACTGGATGTATAAAAATTGGAATATAATATTTGAGCCAGTAGAATTATTTTTGGAGATTGATTTCTTTCTCTTAAATGTTGTAAAAGAGCACGAAATTCAGAACTGGAAATAAACACAAAGACTTGATCTTTTCAAACTTGTTTCGAAAACTCAAGCTGTTATCCTTAGTATATAGTATGAATTATCCAACGAGTTTTCAAGATATAACTACAAATACAAATAATTGCTTTTGTATAGGAAACAGATTTAAGAAATAAAACAATCAAACACGTTCTTTCGTCTGCGACCATCAAACACTATGAATATAAACTTAGCCTACGTAATTTGTCGTTAGCATTAATTATCCAACGAGTTTTCAAGATATAACTACAAATACAAATAATTGCTTTTGTATAGGAAACAGATTTAAGAAATAAAACAATCAAACACGTTCTTTCGTCTGCGACCATCAAACACTATGAATATAAACTTAGCCTACGTAATTTGTCGTTAGCATTAATTATCCAACGAGTTTTCAAGATATAACTACAAATACAAATAATTGCTTTTGTATAGGAAACAGATTTAAGAAATAAAACAATCAAACACTTAACCTACGTAATTTGTCGTCAGCATTGAAGCCACGCCTGCTCAGCCAGAGTGCAATTAAATATTGACATGAGTTGGCCTTCATTTTAAGACTCTCAAATTACTAAGTAAACTTCCTAAAATCTTTAAACCTGTTTTATGGATACCCATTAATTTTAAAGTAAAAATTATGAAGTCCGTTCTTGTTGATAAATTCAGATATATATATATGCGCATGCGCACGAGTGGAGGCTGTGTAAACTTTGGCAACGGAGCTCTTCAGAATTATTTCTGTGTATTGTTTACAAATAACGGCAGAGTAGGTAGGGTAATGAACTAATCAACTTGACTTGTTCGACGGATTGAATAACTGTACGGCGGAGCTGTTATCCTAGGATTGCGGTGACTTCAAGTTCCCTTCAAGAGATTTGTCTCTTCATTAGGTCAAGGTCTGAGCGGTGTTTGCATCCATTTGTTATTCCAATCCAAACACCGTTACTCTGACGTCACAGGGTCATAGTGACCAATTGTTTACCTTAAGAAGAAGCGTATCGTTTAATATGCATATTTTATGGAATTTAAATTTCGTCTAATAAATAAAAAAAAGAAATATTTATTTTTAAACCACTAGTATGAAAATATACTAAATTATAAATTTGGCCATTTTTTAAGTGGTATTTTCAATCACAAAGTTACCGATAATGTAGTCTACAAAAAATGTTCAAAATTTCTTATGATTATACTTGAGCAGAAATAAAGTTACTGAAGATGTAGAAGATTCAATTCTTAGGATTCAGATATACCTCATTATGATACTATTCCGGGTTTTTATTATTTTTGCAACCTTACTTCTTTGTTTCCCTTTTTATTCCATGACTCATTATCTTTATAATTAAAACATTTTTTTAAATTCATTGGATTAAGACGTGTTTCGCACTAGTTCACTGCATTGTTCAAGGGAAAACCAGCAACACTCTTCAAAGCTGTATAGTTACAGTATATATTACAAAGAGATTCTTTTACTTTATATTACATTCTTAAAGACCTTATAATACCTACAGCAACGCCTATAGGTGGTTAAATATTTAAAGAAAGCTTATTAATTCAATAGCGTCTAATTTATTCTAACTGGGCATCAAGTGAGCTACAACTTATGCAGATTCAATAATAATCTTTAATTTAATAACTAATACGAAGGTTTAGTACAAAGGCGGACTCTTAAAGGCTTTTGTTCCCTTAAAACAATTTATTAAATATTTTTACATTCTGTGATACAGAAGAGGCCCTGTATCAAACCTGACAAGTGCTGCTCTCTCGATTCAAATACATCAACTAAATACTCTGATTTTATCCAGACATCGGTAAAACCAACCAACACTTGAGTTAACTTCATAGTTTTTGTATTTAATGACTTATCGACGTAAATTTGTTTAGAGACTTCAAATAGATAAAAAAAACGTTGTTTGTAATCTACAACAGTGTTCTATTACATTTATCAACTAATTTGCCAACATTATTAAAACATTAAGATTGTACTAATTTTAAAAACATACTTAACTAAGTGAATACATAATTGCTTACTTGCTGACGCGTTTCAAAACATTCGTTCCTTTTACGAAGCTAACCCTCTACTGACCTAGATGATTACATCAAGAAACTTCTTTAAAATTGTGATCCTCTCACATGTTTCGTAGATATTAACTACAAACCAAACTAAATTTGATTCAAGTTTTACCATGAATAATTTGTGACTTACCGGTTTGCGAACACTCGATACTGGGTACAGATTTCTCTGCTGCCAAACGCCTAATTAGCTAATTAAATAAATATACTTTTTCGTGATTATATAATTGAATGATTGTAAAATGCATAGTTTAATCAAGTGTGTTATGTTTTTTTATCTTATTGATCGATTTGTATAGAATATCAAATTGAAATATCGTATTTCTTTGAATTTTTTATAAACAATTTACATTCAATTATAAAGCTGATAAAGACAGCATGAATTCTTTAATGAGTTGTCTAGAGGAAACTGTAAGAGATTTTAATTACAATGAAAATATTGGAAACACCCCAGTATCACAAAAAAATAATTAAAAATAACTTATAAAACAAGTTACTTAAGATTAAACCCTTGTATACATTTCGATGACCATGTCATCATCATCAATACAATCGAGCAAATGAGAAGTTACAAATTAGAATGACCTACTAGAGTGGTCACTCTAGTTTGTAACTTCTTGTTTGCTAGATTCTATTTTGTTCTAATGATGATGATGACATGGTCATCGAAATGTACATAAGGGTTTAATCTTAAGTAACTTCTATTATCTGTTTTTTTTTTATTATTTTTTTTGGTATTGGGGTTGTTTTCCAATATTGTCATATATTGTACCACTGTGTTCTTGTTAAATATGTAGGAAACTATAAATTATGACCTGAGGTATTTCTTTTAAACAATAACTTTCTTTTACAATATTAATGTCTCCCTTGATATCATCAGGATAAACTGGAAGTTTTTTGAGGCGTATAATATCCAAAAAAATGGAAACGTAATAGCTACACTGTGACTGTCTTAGGTTTAACCTTGGGCACTCATTTCCAGGAGTAAATCGCCCTGCGGGGAAAACACGGAAAATCTTTGTATTGCCGGGAATCTGACGTTAGCAGTCACGTGGTCTACACTATGAGCCTTCTAATATTTGCTTAGGCAATATATCTTCATAATCCAAAAGTTGTATTTATTCAGTCAGGTATATTGTTTGACTAAATGTCGAATAAAACATTTTTAACAAGTGCCTAGAAAACTTAAATAATATTGGCAACAAAATGTCGCTATTAAAATCATTGTAGTAGGAAAATATTTGCCACAGAACGATCGGACAGGTTTACTAACTTAACAAACTTGTTGCAGATACTGTGCCTTGCCACGTTGCTGGGAGCTGTAGCTTGTCTCGCTCTTCCCACAGAGAATTCCAGAAGCCAGAGGCAACTCTACACGCATGACTTCCCGTACGCTCCTCCCCTACACCCGCAGAGGTACGTCGCTCCGCCACCCCTGCAGGACCCGCTGTATTATCCCGTAGCAGGAGCTTATAATGTGGTTCCGTAAGTTTGAACGCATACTTTAATACTAAAGATGTTCTTACATTGTTATTTATTGCAGCGTATATTATAATGAGTAATGTAAAAAAATATTTTAAAGTAAATTCCTAATTAAATTATAAAAGAAAATTTTATTTTATTTTTTTTAAATTTTATAATTACAGTTAATATAAATGTGTATATACATATGCCAGAATAACAATATTAAGTGTGCAAAATAGAAAGTGAATTCCCTTGCAATTTTTTAATTTCTTTTCTATATATGGTGTTGGACTATTATTATTGTTTGTTGCTACTTATACGCTTTTTTTCGTCACTGGGATTGTCTTGTAGTTTCTTTTCGCTTTCCTTCCGCACTGTCCGTTTGTGAAGAAAGGTTCGATAACGTTAATCCAGGTTGTTTCTTAGTTTATTCTTTTCATTCATTTTTAATCCTAGAGCATTATTTATGATATTTTGTATTCATGGTAACAGTTCAAGGTTGTACAATGGAGGTTTCGACAGCCAGATGGGGGCCAAAAGAAATTTCATTTACTTCTTTGAGAAATAGTTTAAGCCTAATAGCTATGGGAAAGTTGGCGCAATGCCAAAGCGCGCTAGTCTTCGGACACAAAGATACTCGATTAGAATCCGATGTAATTCCCAAATTTTTTAAAATTTGTTTATTGAATAAATATTTGGAAAATTCACATCAATTGTCATCCATTATAGGTTAAAATATTTATTTGAACTTGATTGGATGAATAAAAAGGTATTTTATCGACGATTGAAGATAAGATATATATCAGGAGAGTGTGAGCTAATAGAAAGAATTAAAAAAGTATCAAATCCGCCTTTTTTTTAATGCTTTTATTTAATTCGTGCAGGATATATGTCTGCTTACGGACAGAGGACGTCCTTCAAAATAGAAACATTTTTCGATTTCACGATACACAATTCGCTATGTTTACAGAATTCACCCATTCTTGCTGATTACAATAGCTACACCTTCTGAAAAAATGTTATCTTAATATTAAATTTCGAAAACATAAAATTTTGACCAAGTTAGTTCAAATCTTGTAACAGATTCTTCACCTAGTGAATTGAAAGTTTGCACTGAATTTATTATCATAATATATTAGTTTACCATATAAATATTATAGTAAAAATTAAAAAGTTGATTTTATAAAACAAGCATTAGGCCTAATTGTGTTATGGTCTGAATAAACAATTTTTCAGCTATCCTTGAATCGATACTTTGGAATCATTCTTTTTAAATAATTTAGAAATCAAAGCGTATTTTTAAAGAAATGTTATATTTTTTTCATTTTAGGATATTACGTTTTAAATTAAAATTTCTTACATTTGTCTATTTAAAGTAAACGTCTTTGGCAAATATTTATTCTTGTGCTTCTGATACACAAACTTGTGGCTACGTTAGTCAGAACATCCAAGTCTATAAGATAAATTCAAAATAAGATAGCCTAATGGTTCTGTAATAAATATAAAGGTTTTTAATATTTTCTTTTCTTTTTACGTTATGTTATTTGGATGAGTATCTACAACTATAAACAAGTAATATAGAAAAAGAACTTTTAAAGTTTATTCCTTCTGAGGTCAACAAAGAAACATTTGATTCTAGTTACGTTTTACTTTATAAAAACCACTAATATAAGTAAGTAAATGCATATGTCTGAATAACAATATTAAGTGGCAAAATATGAAGCGAATGTCTTTACAATTTTCCATTTCCCTCTTTATCCAATAAACTATGTTAAACCATGATTGTTTGTTTGTTACTATTTATTTGCATTTTTTTCCTTTATAATATAAGAAGCTGATAGTGGTGTATAACTTGTCATTCTATCCACCTCTTGTAATGCTTCGCTCTTGGTAAGAACTTTTTTCTTATTATTTCATATAATACATCTTTAAGCGATATTTGGTAAAGTTAGATCAATGCAAAAAATTATATAACTGTATGAAGCAACTGTGGCGTAATGTTTATTTTTAAATAAATAAAACCTCTAAACCACAAATAACATTTATTTAAACCTTATGTACATTTCGATTGCCCAGCAATCATCTTCAGAGGTATTTAAAAAATACAACTCCTGTAGTTGTATTTTTTAAATACCTCTGAAGATGATTGCTGGGCAATCGAAATGTACATAAGGTTTAAATAAATGTTACTTGTGGTTTAGAGGTTTTATTTATTTTAAAACAAAAAATTATAGTTTTCAAATATGTAGATCGGCAGTTCGTATTCGACCGTGACATCAAAT
>JBAIZL010000003.1:63827407-63829907 GCA_036971475.1 Prosapia bicincta | reverse complement strand
TGTGTTTAAGTAATATTGTTACTTATTCAAAGCACAAGATTAACAAATCTCTTAGCATAAGTAATAGTTTGATTATTTTATATTCTGCCACCAGAGAGCACGCTCAGTAGGCATTGGGTCTGGGGTTTTGCACTCTCCCATCTAAGGTTTACCATAACGTCCTTTATGTCGGCAACCTGGATTTTTCTGTTCTTCAAAAACAAAGTACATGCTATATAAAGAAACTTCAGCTGCAGATATGAACATAGGAAGGCGTAGATAAACTAAACGAAATAAAAGAAATACAAAAAGTAATAAAATTTTAAGTTTCCAAGAACAAAATTAAAGTTGCAATTTCATATTAACGCTGATAAGTAAGGGTAAACACGAAAAATATTCTAAAAGGTACATAAAATAATTTGTTATTGTAAAATAAGCAGCCATTTTCAATTTAATTATAGAT
Source organism: Prosapia bicincta (assembly GCA_036971475.1). Lineage (NCBI taxonomy): Eukaryota > Metazoa > Arthropoda > Insecta > Hemiptera > Cercopidae > Prosapia > Prosapia bicincta. The sequence goes on along the minus strand of JBAIZL010000003.1, from coordinate 63,829,465 downwards.
GCGTTTTATTTAAATTTATTAGAGCAAATGGTTAGAGAAGTTTAACACTTGACCTTAGCGTGCAAGGTAAACCACCAATAATTCGAAAAAATAACTAAATATGACTTTCAGTAAAATATCTAAGAGTAAGCGTAATATTCCAGCGAACCTGACGGAACGGAAAAGCCATTTATCAATATAAAATTGCAGTTATACTCTACTGGTTATATAAAAAAGATTTGAATCAAAATTTTCTTTCAAAGAAAATCATTTCTTTCATAATATTTTACTTTCTTAATTTTCTTATGGAAACATAACATTAATGGAAATAAATTTGTTGGTTGTCAAATATTTTTTGTTCTCTCAACTGTTATGAAGATAACTCAATAAAAATAAACAACAGTACATCTTAGTTACTTTTGTTTAGAAAATCTTGTACGTTTTGATAGACTTTAAATATTAGCTCAGTAAAAACGTACTCAGAAGTGAATAAACTTCAGACATGTCCCCAAAACAGCTATTTTGTACATAAGTGTGTGGTATCTAGTTTTATGTACATTTTACCCATAATATATTATGTATATGCATGTTATAATACATTTGAAATTATATGTGATTGTCGATGGGCTTCAGAGTGCGCCCGAATACGATTTCGACGTGACCCAAGACGCCCCAGGTCGCGCCGCTCTCTCTTACCAGAAGTTCCTCGCTCAAGCCAACCAGAGAGAAGTGGACGACTCTGCATCAGTGGTGGTGGAGGCTGCCAGTAAGGACGCCAGCGAGGACAGTGCCCAGCAAGCCGAGGCATCTTCGGAGAACTCCGAGTCCGAGAAGGTTGATGCGGAGGAAGAGACTGGTAAATAGTCCTGCAATGCCTCTCCTATAATACAATTAGAATTATAGTTGGTGACACAGTTTAGTAAAATATAGCGAAAATTAAAAGATATTTTCAATTCCTTCTATTAGTTCACACTCTTCTTGTTTATATCTTGTTCAAATTTTCAATCGTTATTAAAATACGATTTTTAATCATCCACTCAAGTTCAAATACATTTGTTTAAAATTTTGTAAATAACACTTTATACTAATACATTTAAAAAAATATTAATTCATGAATTAAATTTAATTAAAGGAGAAAAACATATCACAAAAGGGGCAAGGTATGCGATATAGTTATTTCGTTCCATTTGGCTAAAAATAAGTGATAACATATGATTTCATAAGACAAATGATTTTGTTATAGGTTAAATTGTAGAACAGCTGTTTTAACGCAAAGGTTATGTTGCTTTATTTATATTAATTTCAATTATACAATAAAAAATAACTAAAATATTTTTTTAACCTAGGTAAGAATTTACTTTGTTTATATTACGTGTTTGGGAGAGCTTTGAACTAATTATATTAAAGGCTTTCTTGAAAAATTAAGCTCTTTTAAAATTTTTATTGGATACATAAATTTTCTCAAGACTCAAATAAATTTACTAAATCTGTAATTATGTTTCAGCTTGTAAAAAGTAATCATTATATATATATCTTATTGATGAGGGAAGGTTAGGGATTTAATACATCTCCTCACTTTGGTTAAAATTAGGCGTTACTTGTGTACTAAGCGACCTCCCCCCTGGAGATTCTTATATTTTCCTTACCCCTACTTTATTCGATCCTTGTTACTTGTCCTTATATTTGGAAGGTGTTGTAACGGGGAGAATTATCACCATCATTAAGACTTATCATTATGAAATGGGATAGGTTTACGTTATCTGAGTGACCCTTCCAACAGGATCTGCTCTTTATCCTGTGCCTGGAGGATAAACAGGATTTATATTTATGTTTTATTTCGACTTATATAGTTTAACTAACTGATAGAAAATAGTAAAAATGACTAATAGTCTCTCTAAAACCACAACAAAAATAATGGGATTTTAGTTACAACATATACATACATATATATATATATATATATATATATATATATATATATATATATAATGTTGCTCCTTTTTTGCTTTTAAAATATTTTATTTCGATATTTGGTTACGTATAACATTTTAATAGACAAAACGTTAAAAATTTAGTTTT
>JBAIZL010000003.1:63817407-63822407 GCA_036971475.1 Prosapia bicincta | reverse complement strand
AAAACGAGCAGTCATTTTACAGATTTTAAGAGTTTTTGTGATAATATATTTTATAGGAACTACAGTTTCACAAAATAAAATATAAACAGCAGGAGAAAAAACTTCTCCTGTAAAGTTTAAGCATTTATTACTAAAACAAATATCTACCGACAAAATGTGCCAACATCCTGTGTCCTTTAGCTGTATTTCCCTTAGATTAAGTTCTAAACTTTTGTTGTAAAATACATTTTTTACATTAAATGTTATTTTGTGTTTTCTTATTATTACCTAAAAAAATGACGTCAAATTTGTTAATACCAAATTTATTTAGTGATATTTCCTGTCGGAAACGTAGTTCCTCCACCAAAACAGTAGAAACGTGTTGCCGAGACGATACATACAGTGATACCAGCTGTGACTTGAATTTTCAATCATTGTTTCAAACACTTTACGTCACTGTGAAGGTTTTACTTCCAGCGATAATTATTTTCTCTTTTGGAACAATAGTTTTCAATTCCTTCAATAAGTCTAGAAGTTGACTAATTTCAGTTCCATCTCTTGTCTGAGGCTAGGTATTATCACAGTTATGTTAGCAATGTCGGCCATAGTCTTGAGCAATTCCATTTAACTACATCCGTACCACTCTCTTCGATTACGCTGCCAGGAAATTCTGCGTAAAATAATTCTTTTAACTTGATATTCCCATAAACCATAAGCTTCAGGAACAACTAATTTCCCCTCTCATTTTATGTCACCGACGTATTTAAACTTTAGATTGTAACGGTTGAGCCTTTTTCCTATGGGGTAAGTATTTATCAGGGCTTTATTAAAAATGTGTGTTAATTACTAATTAACAAATTAATTAACCTTACTTACCAGAGGCTCCTAGTTCTCCGTTTCAGCCAGGCATAATAATGTCTTTCTGTAAACGGTCTTCTGATATCTTCGGAAGATAAAACTAGGTTACTTGAAATGAAAATTGAAAGTTTGTTACGTTCTAGTTTACTTGCGAAATAAGAATTTAATTTTTTAAAATACAAAGTCATACAGCTTATTAATCAGTGACAAATTACAAAAGAACAAAAGACAGCAATGTGTCGAGTAATTTACTTTTAATTACTGCTAATTATTCCATACATTTTAATTACTTATTACCTTTAACATTTATATATATCGAGAAGATAGTAACTTAAGATTTCCAATTAAATTTTTAGAAATGAATATTCAAGGGACAATTTCTACCGTTCATGTGTTAACCGTTTATCAATTAAAAATTCTTCAACTTAGTTAACATTAAAATACATGTTCTTTATTATTATCTAAAACGTACCTGATTGTGCACATTACTTGTATAACACTTTAAATACATCATTAATTATTGCACATCGCTTTTGGAATCACTAAACACTTAACACATCGCTCTTGCAATAAGCGCACTTAAACACAAATGGTATTAACTTTTACTCATTTGAAATACATAAATAATCGCTTCTGACTTCTTCTTTAGCTCGTTAATAAAATTTGGTACCGGCCTTGACATCTTAAAATTTGGAATACTGGAAGCTTATAAATTTCTAGGTTACGTCCAAAAATGCCATCACGTCTGTTCTGTTCAAGAACCTCTGGACAAGTGGGGTCGTTGCAAGGACACGCCAACGGAACTTCCCACCCTGGATTATTATTTCGAATTTTTCGATTGGTGCATTGGATCTGGCGATATCAGACCATGCTTACGTCACATGGGGTGATGTGGTAATTACCCTGAGTTACTATCTCGTACGATATTTTACATTTTTACCCGCTAGGGGTGCTATTATCTATGCTAGCTTCACAATGAGCACGAATAAAACAAAAATTTTCTTTTATATTGGGAAGATATAATTATTAACTAAAAATTAAATATATAAAATGAATTTATATGTAACACCTTATTTTTAAGAGTGTTACAAGATTTCGATAATTTTCTTCTTTATTTTTTTTCCTGCCAGCACTATTTTCCACATTTTCTAATAGAACTACATCTCAAGCACGCCTATCAGGTTATTGTTTCTCCATTCTTGTTCCACAGCCCATAGGAACACACGGATACACATTCTCTTAAAGCACTACAGCTCAAGCACGCCTATCTCTAAAGCACTACAGCTCAAGCACGAATATGTCTAGAGCAGTACAGCTGAAGCACGCCTATCTATAGAAGGCATTACATTCCAAGCACGCCTATCAGGTTAATCCTTCTGCGCTCTTTTTCCATAGCCCGTAGGAACACACGGGAACAATCTCTCTCTGATTTTGATCAGTGTTTTTACAAATTGGTATGTTTAGCCTTACACAATTTCTAGTCTTACTTTTATCTCTATTTTGTTCGTTAATTTAGGCTACCCTGAACACGTTATAGGCTGTGACGTCATTCTTGCAACACTCATTAGGCTGCCTTGGTACCACCATTAATGTTTTTACGGTTCAGTTTCAAAGCGTAACTATTACTACTGCTATATGCGTTTCCAAGTGTCCGCCATTAGTGATGTGTCGTCGTCGGAACGTACATAGTTACGTATTAAACTCTCATTAGGTAGCCATTCCAGCATTGTACTCCAGTAAATCTTCTAGACATGGGGCTTCACTGTAAATATTGGACGTTGTCTTTTAGTAAGCAATTTTTATTTAACTGGCAATTTGTTCCAAAATGTTATTGACTGATCAAGAAGACCATGCTTGCAGCTAGAATATTCTTCTTTTCCGATAACTGTTGCATGCAGTAAAACCGTTTGTAACAGGCTTTAGCTTTGTTCATAAGGCTTTTGTGAACTCACGATCACTTTACATTCTTCACAAAAACTCGTTGTTGGTGATTCAGTCAATCCAGGAAATTTTAAATTTTGTTCCCTACGACTGTACCTTAAATATTCCAGTGTTCTGGTTAATGCCCAGGTCAATGTCCAGCATTCAATGTTTAGCATGTTCTAAACATTCCCGAAATACATTTACAGCTCTTTAACATTATTGTTTAATAAAAACGGCGGTTTTAGATTTAGAGGTTAATTAGAGGATATGTTTTAATTATTTTCAAACTCAGTTACTGCATATTCACAAATATTATAGCCTATTTCATTAAATTAAGTGCTTTTGCCTTATTGCTTTTGGCAAGACTAAGAAAAGAACACAATAATCCTCTGGAACTGATCATGCCATCGGTAAGAAGGGCCGCTTTTGTGAAGGAGACCCGCCTCTAAACGGATGAAAATACCTTCCTGACACAGTTAAAATGTTACTGTACAGTATTTTTATTAAATATAAATAAAAATTTTAAATTTCATTAAATCTTGTAATAATAAGTGATTTTTTAAAAGTAAACATTTCTAGCACGTTTAAAACTTTCTAAGAACAAAAGTCAATTGCATTTAATTAAACCATTTTTAATGACTATTGTTTTACAGTTTTATGAACCAATGAAAGAAACATACGATTCTGCCATCTATAAATTGAATTACAAATTGTTTTGTTGGTTTCACGATATAAGTTTGTATGATGTATTCCAATAGAAAGATAAGATACATATAATATCAATCCTGAAATATTATTGTTCATACAAATTATGATGAAATAAATCTATAATTATATCCTCATAGACTCTGTTTTATCTAGGAATTCGTGACTGAAGTGAAAATTGGGAAAACGAGGTAGAAATTGTTTGCTTAACCAAACGTTGTTTTGGGTAAGGCAAATGACCTTTCGTGACCTCTATGACGAAAGGTATTTAGCGTTAAGATGCAAAACCAAGAAATATTCTGCTAAGCTACTTTCAAGGATGAGTCATAACCTATGTGTGTAATGATGAGCAAACTTTGCAAAAATTTGCATTTTTAAAAAATATGTGAAACGACGTTTTCAAGTCCGGATGTAATGATGATACAAAGTCAATTGCTATTAACTTTTAGTAACCGTTTGTCAATTAACTATTTTTTTTAACGCATCACTATATTTGTTTATGTTGAACTTTATCCAACACTCTGAGGAATCACCATTGCAGTTATGTAAAGGAATCTTACAACCTTTAGAGTACATATAATTGTATAAAACCACTGTGGCTTAATGTTTAATTTAAATAAATGAATCCTCTATTCCACAAACGTTTTTTTTTTAAATTTAAAACCGTATGTACATTTCAATTGCATAGTAATCATCCTCAAAGGTAATTTACATTAAAAATAAATACAGTTGATGGTTCACGACCTTTTGTATATATCAAAGTCAGTTGACGATAATGAGCGAAGTTTCCCAAGTATTGCGTTCAGTCTGCTCTTAAGGGGAAGTATATATACATACATAGCGTCGTGTAAACTTTTGGCGGATGACCCGTGGACCACTTGAGATGTATCATACCATCTATTGCTATTGCAGCACGTTTCTATGATCACTTTTATATTAAGAAAAAGGGTAAATAATTCCCTTAAGACTAAATTCCACACTCGAAGAATGTGTATTTATGTATACATAATCCGTATTTACTTGCAACTTGTAGGACGTTTTAGCAAATTATAGGTAAAATTTTATAAAATTTTCCACCGATTACGAGGGAATGGTGGTGATAACAAGCCATTTTCAAAAACTTAGACCTTTGGACTTTACTGACTAATAGGGTTGACTCAATATTTTGTTACTTATTAATAACTTTAAATGTATAATATAAAAAACAAGAAATGTAAACAAGGCTTTCACGGAAGTGTGGTAATAGGAAGTTAGGAGGGTGCATGGAGCTTATGAGGGATGACGACAGTGCCTGATGTTTTCTAGATGATGAATATACAATGTCTACCTAAAACCCAAGTGCCAGCTTATAGCAATCGTTCTATTACAAACTTAACGTTGAGAACAAATGTTCAAATAACTTAATTGCACCTAAACAATATTTTACTAAATATAGGCCTATCGTTTTACTAAAACTGTCCAAATTAATATTTTGTTTTCAAAAATTGTACATTGGAAAGAAGTCTTCAGCAAACAGACATTCTACAAGACCACAA
>JBAIZL010000003.1:63792407-63809907 GCA_036971475.1 Prosapia bicincta | reverse complement strand
ACGTTACAGCCACGACGTTACTGCACATTACAGACACGACCTTACTGCACGTTACAGCCACGACGTTACTGCACATTACAGACACGACCTTACTGCACGTTACAGCCACGACGTTACTGCACATTACAGCCACGACGTTACTGCACGTTACAGCCACGACCTTACTGCACGTTACAGCCACGACCTTACTGCACGTTACAGCCACGACGTTACTGCACGTTACAGCCACGACGTTACTGCACGTTACAGCCACGACCTTACTGCACGTTACAGCCACGACGTTACTGCACGTTACAGTCACGACGTTACTGCACGTTACAGCCACGACCTTACTGCACGTTACAGCCACGACGTTACTGCACGTTACAGCCACGACGTTACTGCACGTTACAGCCACGACCTTACTTCACGTTACAGCCACGACCTTACTGCACGTTACAGCCACGACGTTACTGCACGTTACAGCCACGACCTTACTGCACGTTACAGCCACGACCTTACTGCACGTTACAGCCACGACGTTACTGCACGTTACAGCCACGACCTTACTGCACGTTACATCCACGACGTTACTGCACGTTACAGCCACGACCTTACTGCACGTTACAGCCACGACGTTACTGCACGTTACAGCCACGACCTTACTGCACGTTACAGCCACGACGTTACTGCACGTTACAGCCACGACGTTACTGCACATTACAGACACGACCTTACTGCACGTTACAGCCACGACGTTACTGCACATTACAGACACGACCTTACTGCACGTTACAGCCACGACGTTACTGCACATTACAGCCACGACGTTACTGCACGTTACAGCCACGACCTTAATGCACGTTACAGCCACGACCTTACTGCACGTTACAGCCACGACGTTGCTGCACGTTACAGTCACGACGTTACTGCACGTTACAGCCACGACCTTACTGCACGTTACAGCCACGACGTTACTGCACGTTACAGCCACGACGTTACTGCACGTTACAGCCACGACCTTACTTCACGTTACAGCCACGACCTTACTGCACGTTACAGCCACGACGTTACTGCACGTTACAGCCACGACCTTACTGCACGTTACAGCCACGACGTTACTGCACGTTACAGCCACGACGTTACTGCACGTTACAGCCACGACCTTACTGCACGTTACAGCCACGACGTTACTGCACGTTACAGCCACGACCTTACTGCACGTTACAGCCACGACGTTACTGCACGTTACAGCCACGACCTTACTGCACGTTACAGCCACGACGTTACTGCACATTACAGCCACGACGTTACTGCACGTTACAGCCACGACGTTACTGCACATTACAGACACGACCTTACTGCACGTTACAGCCACGACCTTACTGCACGTTACAGCCACGACGTTACTGCACGTTACAGCTACTGCACTTTTGAAATAACCTTAGGCCGGTCGTAATGTGTTACAAGAATGTATTGAGCTATGTAAATGTTGTTGGATGGAAATTTGAAGGATGGTCACTTTTGTTTTAATATATATATATTTTGAGGAAGTTGTAAAGAAAAGATTCCTGACCAAATGTATATCAGGCAGGTTTCTAAAAAATATATTCGAAACAAGTATCATGTGTCAAACATTAAAATTATTGTTTAAAAGTTACATAAATTAGAGTCTTATATATATATATATATATATATATATATATATATATATATATATATATATATATCGCAATATGTATTCTTGTGTATTAATAAAGAACTAAGTCAAAATACAAATACAAGAATTATAATTGAATTTACAATTCAAAACTTTTCGTTGGTAAACAGTACCAACATCATCAGGAATAATAATTACAATAATAAAAATTAATAAATATTCTTGTACTTGAATAACCTATGTTGTTTTTAATATATATATATATATATATATATATATATATATATATATATATATATATATATATATATATATATATGGACCACTTACAATAATATATGTACATAGATTATATACATAATAATTTTTCATGTTATAATTGGCCTTATTATACCTACAGTACTACCAATTTTCCTTCCATAATTCTTACAAAGAAGGAATTTAAAGTTTGCCAATTTGACCTTTAAGTTTGTCTCCTAAACACTAATCTACTAACTCGAAAGTTCGGTCCTGTTCATAGTTCTCCCTATCTGATAATTATGGAGCCGTTGAGAACCCTCGCGTCCAGGTTAAGGTGAAATATCTCTTCTTAATTTAATCTGATATTTTTTATATAATCATATCTTGGTGGTTTTTTTATAGCAAGAGACATTAACCATATTCCATAGTACCTTGTTTCGTAACGTGTGAAGAATTCCTATATTGGATTCTAGTGCACATCCCCAACGTGTTGTATAGCCTGACAGATCTTAGAATCTTCTTTTTAATAGATATTTAATGATAGTGAGTTTTTACCCAGATATCTTGTTCCCTTTATTTGGTTCTTCCTTCGTAGTATCTGGATTTATGACTAAATGTTAACAAGGTTTTATAAGGCGTGATAGTTCCATTAATATATAAGAAAGCAGAATATCTTTTACGTTCTTAAAAAAAGAATAGAATATCTTTTACTATATTATTTGTGTTGATGTTGGCGCAGACTAGTCTGTCTTTAATGAATTATTATTTTTCTTTCTACAACCAAATCAATCCTAACCTAACTTTTACTATATTATTTGTGTTGATGTTGGCGCAGACTAGTCTGTCTTTAATGAATTATTATTTTTCTTTCTACAACCAAATCAATCCTAACCTAACTTTTACTATATTATTTGTGTTGATGTTGGCGCAGACTAGTCTGTCTTTAATGAATTATTATTTTTCTTTCTACAACCAAATCAATCCTAACCTAACTTTTACTATATTATTTGTGTTGATGTTGGCGCAGACTAGTCTGTCTTTAATGAATTATTATTTTTCTTTCTACAACCAAATCAATCCTAACCTAACTTTTACTATATTATTTGTGTTGATGTTGGCGCAGACTAGTCTGTCTTTAATGAATTATTATTTTTCTTTCTACAACCAAATCAATCCTAACCTAACTTTTACTATATTATTTGTGTTGATGTTGGCGCAGACTAGTCTATCTTTAATGAACTATTATTCTTCTTTCTACAACCAAATCAATCCTAACCTAACTTTTACTATATTATTTGTGTTGATGTTGGCGCAGACTAGTCTGTCTATAATGAACTATTATTTTTCTTTCTACAACCAAATCAATCCTAACCTAATTTTTACTATATTATTTGTGTTGATGTTGGCGCAGACTAGTCTGTCATTAATGAACTATTATTTTTCTTTCTACAACCAAATCAATCCTAACCTAACTTTTACTATATTATTTGTATTGATGTTGGCGCAGACTAGTCTGTCATTAATGAACTATTATTTTTCTTTCTACAACCAAATCAATCCTAACCTAACTTTTACTATATTATTTGTATTGATGTTGGCGCAGACTAGTCTGTCTTTAATGAACTATTATTTTTCTTTCTACAACCAAATCAATCCTAACCTAACTTTTACTATATTATTTGTGTTGATGTTGGCCCAGACTAGTCTGTCTTTAATGAACTATTATTTTTCTTTCTACAACCAAATCAATCCTAACCTAACTTTTACTATATTATTTGTGTTGATGTTGGCGCAGACTAGTCTGTCTTTAATGAAATATTATTTTTCTTTCTACAACCAAATCAATCCTAACCTAACTTTTACTATATTATTTGTGTTGATGTTGGCGCAGACTAGTCTGTCTTTAATGAACTATTATTTTTCTTTCTACAACCAAATCAATCCTAACCTAACTTTTACTATATTATTTGTGTTGATGCTGGAGCAGACTAGTCTGTCTTTAATGAACTATTATTTTTCTTTCTACAACCAAATCAATCCTAACCTAACTTTTACTATATTATTTGTGTTGATGTTGGCGCAGACTAGTCTGTCTTTAATGAACTATTATTTTTCTTTCTACAACCAAATCAATCCTAACCTAACTTTTACTATATTATTTGTGTTGATGTTGGCGCAGACTAGTCTGTCTTTAATGAACTATTATTTTTCTTTCTACAACCAAATCAATCCTAACCTAACTTTTACTATATTATTTGTGTTGATGTTGGCGCAGACTAGTCTGTCTTTAATGAACTATTATTTTTCTTTCTACAACCAAATCAATCCTAACCTAACTTTTACTATATTATTTGTGTTGATGTTGGCGCAGACTAGTCTGTCTTTAATGAACTATTATTTTTCTTTCTACAACCAAATCAATCCTAACCTAACTTTTACTATATTATTTGTGTTGATGCTGGAGCAGACTAGTCTGTCTTTAATGAACTATTATTTTTCTTTCTACAACCAAATCAATCCTAACCTAACTTTTACTATATTATTTGTGTTGATGTTGGCGCAGACAAGTCAGTCTTTAATGAACTATTATTTTTCTTTCTACAACCAAATCAATCCTAACCTAACTTTTACTATATTATTTGTGTTGATGTTGGCGCAGACTAGTCTGTCTTTAATGAACTATTATTTTTCTTTCTACAACCAAACCAATCCTAACCTAACTTTTACTATACTATATGTGTTGATGCTGGCGCAGACTAGTCTGTCTTTAATGAACTATTATTTTTCTTTCTACAACCAAATCAATCCTAACCTAACTTTTACTTAAAATGTGTTGTGTTTGTTTATTGACGTTATTTTTCAATTTTATAAAATTTCAAACAATATTAAGGTAATCGACCCTTAAATTGGATAGTTTCTAGTTTGTTTTTACTTTTGAGTAATGAATGTGAAACGAAAAACTTACCAGTAAACGTGGATTTGGTTATTGTAATATTGCAAAAGTGCAATTACTGGAGCATTACAAAAATTGTACAATTTTTCGTAAAGTTAAAGGGAAATTGTAACTTTTATTGTTACAGAAATATTGACTTTATTAAGTTATATTTAATTTATGTAACTTGTGGGAGAAGTATGAGATTCAACAAACAACATTTTAGTACTTGCAGTGTTTGTGTTGTACACCTTGTGTTTTTTTCTATAAAATACCCTTTTTTGTATTAACTTAGCAAAAAACCACTAGTTACTAATTTATTCAGCGTGAATAAATCAGTAAGTAGTGGTTTTTTTGCCAAGTTAATACAGAAAAGTGTAACATTTTATTGTTATTTTGAATGTGTTTAGTTTTAAAACGTCTTTTGTATGATAAACAAGTAATATAAAGAAACAGAAATTTAAAGTCTATTCTTACTAAACAAAGAAAGTTTTATCTTAGTTTATTTTTTTAAATAATTAAAATTAACCACTGCTACTAGTGTATACCTATATATTTTCATATAATTTATGTATATCTTGTTCACATCAAATTTTCAATCGTTAGTAAAATACATTTTATTCTTCCACTCAAGTTCAAATACATTCTTTAAAAATAATAATTCATTATTGTTAAATTTAAATAAGGAATAATTATTTGATAAAACTGTAACCACATCAAGTGTCATCCACTATAGTTAGAAAAAAATGTATTTGAACTTGAGTGGATGAATAAAAAGATATTATATATGATCGCTCCTCGACTGTTCACCTCGTCAATGCTGGATGAGATTCTAGCAAAACGTCGGAACTAGGATTTTATGCACTGCAGAATGAACGGGTGTACTCCAGATTATAACTATTCATCATATATATATATATATATATATATATATATATATATATATATATATATATATGTATGTATGTATGTATGTATGTGTGTGTGTGTGTGTGTTGTGAGGTTAAAACTTTAACTTTCTTTTAACTGTGTTACATGTACTCTATTCCTTATAACTTTTCCTGTTTAGGAAATAGAGTTTTAGGTATTTCCTGAACCCAGACTAGATTATTTATGCCAGATATTTTATCTTGCGTCCGCAATTTCTTGGTTACAATTTGGTAAGCCAAATCCCACGGGTAGTTCTCTAATTTTGCAGTCAGATATTTCCAGGATTCCTTTGTGCTCTTCTATATCTCTTCCTGTAGCTCTTTCTGGGCCTCTCTCTCTCTCTCTCTCTCTCTCTCTCTCTCTCTATATATATATATATATATATATATATATATATATATATATATATATATATATATATATATATATAGAGAGAGAGAGAGAGAGAGAGAGAGAATGAGAATGAGAGAACTAATAGAAGGAATTGCATAAATTATTAATTCTATTATATTTATAAAATTTAAAGTTCCTGGTTATGTATTTAGTATGTGTCTACATCTCTTTAATTCAGTAATTATGTGACTGTATATATATATTTTCAGATACTTTGCATAACCCTGCTACTGTCCAGCGTACGCTGTCATCTCTTCTTCTCGCCGTGTCCTCCAGGTCCTGGGTAAGTCACGCTACTTGGTCACGCTCAAACAATGTCACGCCGCTATCCTTCGTCACGTGATCGCTCGGGCCGATTTGAGACGATTTTACTTTGTCCACAACCCGGCGCGGCCTTCAACACGCGTTTCATGCTTCCGGCCGTTCGCAATTTCAAGCCGTACAAAATTTCAGCTGCGACCACATGTGAGTCATTTCAGTCCGCTGAAGAATACGTCGCCCCAGTAATAGCATAAGCAGAATACTAACTGGATAGAAAGTAAACTATTTCCCCAAATGGAAAATATCCAGAAAAAAAATAAAAGAAAATGAAAACAAACTTTTACAAAACGTGTAATTGTTTTTAAAGCTCAGAAATACGTCAAATTATTTTTTATAGCAAGTCCACATTACAAAAATAAGAATATGCCTTCTAAATTGTTAAACATTTTCTTGATCGCTTCAAGAAAGACGTAATTTGTTAGTTGCATTGTTATTACTAGAGGAAAGTAGTTTTATAATGTCAATTCTATATCCGGATAACATCAGGAACAGTTTCATTGTCGTAACCCTCTTGAAAATATTCTAACAATGAAACAGTTTCCATATTTATTATAATTAAGAGGAAAAGCCTATCAAGATAACTTATAGTAAATATATCGAAATACTTAATAAGTTCAACCCTCAAGAAGAGCAATTCAGTTTGTAAAACACTTTCAGAAATATTTGAATAGTTTGTGTTCCACTTCATTAGAAAAGCAGTAAAAAAACGAAGTATATAAGGGGGAAAAAATTAAAGTTAATTTTTATTTGGGTTAACATAGAAAAATGTTATTTTAATAACTTTTTAATAAATAATTACAATAAATATAAATTAAATAACATAACCGATGCGTTAAAACAGCTGTTCTACCAAGTACCAATAACACGAAAACAGCTGTTTTATGAAAGCATATGCTTCACTTATTTTAAGCCAAATAGGTCGATGTAAGTATATTGCAAACCTTGCCCCTTTTATGAAAAGTTTTCTCTCACATATAAAAATAAAATTAATTCATTATTAAATTTAATTAGTGAATTATTATTTTAAAAAACTGTATTAACATCAATTGCTATCCGCTACTAGATTAAAAAATTTATTTGAACTTGAGTAGATGAATAAAACGTATTTTACAATTGAGAATTTGAACATTTCAGTGTGAACTATTGGAAGGGAATTGAAAAATATACATAAACAATTTTATTTGTTTTTATTTATTTTTAAAAGCAACTTTATTACAAAATAATTTCACACTGTCTATAATTTGTTTTTTTTTTATTATCGCAAGATTTGACAACCAAAATGTGCTTACTGTGAATTCATTTAAAGCAAACTCTAAAGCTGATCTAACTATTGTTGTTTGCAGTTTCCCTTACCTTCAGCCAGGATTCGACTTTGGATTTAGAGGGTCTAGACCACCATTACAACAAGCGCAACCAGTCGTATTCAACGCCGATACAGTAGCACATTATCCACAATGGCCCATATTTCCCTTGAGACCGACCCCCATCCAGGTCTACCGACTCCCGGATCAGACAGTGATTGTGCCTCTAAAGACTTTCAGCGGCTTTCCTGCCTTTATCGAAAGGCTTGTCCAGAGAATCCAGACGTATTACTCCGTGTACAACCCTGTAGAGTCCCTGACCAGACCCCCGCCTGATGACTCTCCAACGACAAACAAATCGATTGGGTCTAACGGCACAGTACAGTCTGTTCAGATAATGACGTCAAACAGCTCTCAGGACGAGTCTACCGTTGTCGGCCAAGTCACGGTTACTACTTCCAAGACGTCGATCAAGAACAAAGTTCCGACGCTGACCATCTATGAGATCCAGCCCTCTGAGGGTACCACACTTCCGACCACTACGACTTCGCCCGAGGACGAGGACACGACGATCCCGCCCGACATAGAGACCACGGAAGAGCCAAACTTTATATCGCCGGAGAACGCTAGCGTGGCGGCCAAGGCTTCTTCTGGATTTAGATATGAAAACTTTCCTTTGGAACATTTCTTTTATAAACGACCGTCCATGCGGCGCAGCTAATACGTACGCCTGTACTTGGCTTTACCATCAGAGCATTTTGCCTGTAATACATTGCTAACTTTGCCCTATTCTATGGCAAAAACCTGATCACAAAACCTGCTCTGTAAATTCAGCTACAGAAATATGAAAAAGGACAGATTGTGAAATAAATTTATAAATTTTTAGTCTACGAGGTTTTTGTAAATTTATTTATATCGCGACTTCTGTGTTTATACAAGTCGTTTAGCTACTGTACAGTTCCCACTGAAACATTATAGATAAAATTAATGAGAACTACGGCTCGCGTTTGTTATTTCATACATAATATTCTATATGTGATTTTATTTGTAATAAACGCATACAAAGCAATTTGTTGTTTCTTTTAGTATTGTTTTCATATTATCATGGTATTTGTTTAAAAAAATATGTATATTGTTTTTAAACGTAAAATAATTTATTATTTTATTTAATAAATGTTTACAATATTTAAGTTAATATTACAACAAAAATGCTGTGATATATTTAGCACAATATTAAGAGATCTTTTGCACACTACATTTTACGTTGCCAACAGTTGGACGCTTGCTTGTGGTTGCTAACAGAAACCATTACAGATAATAGACGGCTGAAGCAATAAAAACATTTTGTTTTTATTATATAATAAGGAACAGTAACTCACAATCATTTGTTTAATACCCGTTTCAAAGACAAAATCATCATCATCATTAATAATTACTTCACTATTATAGTTGTGTAAGTTTGGGTAAAATGTTATAGTCCGTGTAGTTGTACATGGATGAGTTTCCTTTTAAACTTAGGACAATAAATAATTGCTTTTAAGTTTGTGTCCGTTATTACGTATTTTATATTTACTCACAAACTGAGTTCAAATTTTTTTTTACTTGTAACAGAGAACTTGATCGATTTAGATGCTTATCGGAACAGGAACCATTCTTGGAATTATGATAAAAAGCTTGAATATCGAATGAAGTTTAATAAATTAGTGCGTTTTGGAAACTAGTTTGTTGCTGGTTTCAAGCCTCTTGTGCTATAACTATACATGTAAGGACTTCACAGCTCAACAGGATTGAAAACGTTGCGCTAATTTAATTAACTTTACTAAAAATTCAAACGTTTTATCATTTATTCTATACAGTACTTATCAAATAAACAGGAATGATTCTTAGTTCGTTTTAATAAAATCGAAAGCCTTCATTATTAGATATATAAAATGGGTTTTGTTTACTATAAATCTGTATTTCAGGGACACTGTACTGTTTATTAGAGCCGGAAATATCGTCTGAAATTTATTTGTAACTCTGACACAAATAATGAAACTTTCACGCTGGAAATAAATTAAACCACATTCTTGTTCAGAAATAGTCCGATCATATTTATGAAGGAACTTCTAAAGCTTTACGAATTCTTCTAGTATCTGTAGGATAGCTCTGAAACTTTAGATCTCTAAATGCTTTTGGATAAGACAGTTCCATACTATGTAGATCCTCTATTCTACAATATTTGCCTTTGGATTAAAAACAAATTAGCTGAAACCGACATTGAGCAATGTCCCTCCGATGAAAAAGCATTGTTTATTTTAATCCCGCAGGGGACAGATTATCACGAACGGAACAGACGTGACACATGTAAAGAGTCGTAACAACATGCTAAGAGTCGTAACAACATACTAAGAGTCGTAACAACATGCTAAGAGTCGTAACAACATGCTAAGAGTCGTAACAACATGCTAAGAGTCGTAACAACATGCTAAGAGTCGTAACAACATACTAAGAGTCGTAACAACATGCTAAGAGTCGTAACAACATGCTAAGAGTCGTAACAACATGCTAAGAGTCGTAACAACATGCTAAGAGTCGTAACAACATGCTAAGAGTTGTAACAACATGCTAAGAGTCGTAACAACATGCTAAGAGTCGTAACAACATGCTAAGAGTCGTAACAACATGCTAAGAGTCGTAACAACATGCTAAGAGTCGTAACAACATGCTAAGAGTCGTAACAACATGCTAAGAGTCGTAACAACATGCTAAGAGTCGTAACAACATGCTAAGAGTCGTAACAACATGCTAAGAGTCGTAACAACATGCTAAGAGTCGTAACAACATGCTAAGAGTCGTAACAACATGCTAAGAGTCGTAACAACATGCTAAGAGTCGTAACAACATGCTAAGAGTCGTAACAACATGCTAAGAGTCGTAACAACATGTAAAGAGTCGTAATATAATGTGAAGAATCATAACAATATGTGAAAAGTCGTAACAAAATGCGAAGCGACGTAACAAAATGTGAAGAGTGTAACAACATGGGAAGGGTCGTAACAACATGTGAAGAGTTGGCACTCAGCTTCAGGATATTACTATGCTTCGGGGCAGCACTCTGCTTCAGGACGGTACTATGCTTCGGGGCGGCACTCAGCTTCAGCACGGTACTATGCTTCGAAGCGGCACTCAGCTTCAGGACGGTACTATGCTTCGGGGCAGCACTCTGCTTCAGGACGCTACTATGCTTCGGGGCGGCATTCTGCTTCAGAACGGTACTATGCTTCGAGGCGGCACTCAGCTTCAGGACGGTACTATGCTTCGAGGCGGCACTCAGCTTCAGGACGGTACTATGCTTCGAGGCGGCACTCAGCATCAGGACGGTACTATGCTTCGGGGCGGCACTCGGCTTCAGGACGGTACTATGGTTCGGGGCGGCACTCTGCTTAAGGACGGTACTATGCTTCGGGGCGGCACTCTGCTTCAGGACGGTACTATGCTTCGAGGCGGCACTCAGCATCAGGACGGTACTATGCTTCGGGGCGGCACTCGGCTTCAGGACGGTACTATGGTTCGGGGCGGCACTCTGCTTAAGGACGGTACTATGCTTCGGGGCGGCACTCTGCTTCAGGACGGTACTATGCTTCGAGGCGGCACTCAGCTTCAGCATGGTACTATGCTTCGGGGCGGCACTCTGCTTCAGGACGGTACTATGCTTCGGGACAGTACTATGATTCAGAACGGTACTATGCTTCAGGACAGTACTATGCTACGAGGCGGAACTCAGCTTCAGGACATTACTATGCTTCGGGGCGGCACTCTGCTTCAGGACGGTACTATGCTTCGGGGCGGCACTCTACTATAGGACGGTACTATGCTTCGAGGCGGCACTCACTTTCAGGACGGTACTATGCTTTGAGGCGGCACTCAGCTCTAGGACGGACTATGCTTCGGGATGGTACTATGCTTTGGATACTAACAGCAGGGCGAGAGAGAGAGAGGAAATGCATACAACGATAAGTTTTCAAAAATTTGGACAATTTTATAAAATATAGGATAAAACATGTTTAAGTAATCCTACAGTAACTTTTTAATAAATATTTCAGAAAACTGTAAAGATAAAAATATAAAACAAGAAATAAAAGGTTTTGTTCTATTTGAAGAAACACATGTGTATTTTCGAACCAAATGTATTTATTTTTTAAATTGCGCAAACAACTTGAATTGAAATAGTGTACATTGTTTGAATGGTAGCCTAGTTGGCCTACATTAAAATTTAATGTGGGCCAACGGATAGGGTAAGAAAAAGGTTGCTATAAAAGTATCAATTTAACGTAAAATTGCATTAAGAATGAGATCCCTATTTTGTCCACTGATTATTTTTAAATGTGTTCAGAAAAGCGTAAAATATCGTTTTTTGAAACTTTATATTTTAATGTTCCGAAAAGCGCACAGTAACGGAACGAATCAAGCACTGCCTATAAGTAATTGGTGGCCCTCCGCTTTGCTTCCTGTTACGCCCTATGCTGACACCTTCCCTAAAAGTTAATTTATCACGTTATCTATCTAACAACACCGCTGTCTATATCTCGCACCGAATATATAATTCTTGGCCCTACTGGCCGGATATACCTAGGATATTTTTGGTCCCCCGGGTCGGATAATCGCTACATGTTTTGGCCCTACTGGCCGGATATATCTAAGATATTTTTGGTCCTCCGGGTCGGATTATCGCTACATGTTTTGGCCCTACTGGCTGGATATATCTAACAATTATATTCCGTGCACAGAAAATTATATATGTTACTAACATTTTCTGCAATTTAGTAAAGTTGCTTTTTTGTTGAATTTTATTTATTTATTTAAATACAAAGTCAATTTAAGTTTTGTAGCAACACATTATATTTTATAACAATGCGCAACACATAATGCATCATTTTGACAAGTGGCGAACCCAGTGGTGTATATCGAGTACTACTTTGACGTTCCCTGTGTTTCACCGTTTAAGCACCAGATAGCTCTAGACTGCATATCATTTCTTTCCTCCCAAGTATTTTACATATCTCTATAACTCTAACTGTTTAAACAACTGGGGCGTGATACTTAATTTAAATAAATGAAACCTCTATACCACAAATGATTTTTCCTTTTATATTACACCTTATGTACATTTAAATTGCATAGCAATCATCCTCAGAGGTAATTTACAATAAAAATATTTATTTAAAAGTCATTTGTGGTATAGAGGTTTCATTTATTTTAATTAAACTCTTTCTCACTTTAACCGCAGTGGTTTTGTCACGATACTTAATAGTAGAGGTGATAGAATGAGGTATTTCTGTGGGTCGCAATATAAAGCAGATTTGGCAGAGGGCGTATCTCACCAAGACGCGTCAATCTTTGATAAAACATCAATCTCATTGGTGCGTTCAAATACAAGGAGATGAAACAATGCCTTTGAATGAAGATATATAATTTTATGGTGAATATATAAAAAGAGATAGGCCCATACCAGACTGTAATATAACAGACGATGAAACATATTAGTAACTGTTATTCAGGCATTGCTTGTTTTCATTTTATAAACTTTATGTCATCTCATAGAGACACAATTGTATGTGCTCTTTTACTTATCAGAGAATATGACAACATTGTAATTTACTACTTGTGATCAACTCTAGTACTTCAAATAAAGAGATTAGATATGAAAAATGCTATAAGACTAGTCTTCCCCCATTTATGGGATTAATTGTTGTAAAAGGGACTGACAGTGGTAAAAAGCGCCATCCTTTGTCATAGATAGATTTATTTCTAAGTGAAGTACAAGCTTTTCTACAAGCTTGTGTTAAAGTAAGTTCACTATATGTTTCCTTGCAGTATTTAGCAGGGTGAACAATTAATTTAATTCCTCCCTCAATTCGGTTATCAAGAAGAACAAAACACCTAACCTCTTATAATGTATTATAAGTCTTAAAAAATGTTGAAAACATGTGTTCCTTCCCCAAATCTGAGATAGGTTGATTTATAAATATATATATATTCTTGTTTGTCTATATTTTGCAGTATTCTTACAGGGACACATATAATTAATGAGTCTGACATACCATAGAAGCCGTATTCAGACACTGCCCGTCAGAAACCGTTTCCCTCACTCATTATTGTCACGAGCATTTCTAAGGCAGGAGCTACAACCTCTGGACACAGAGAATGTAAGTAAATGTAAAAGTAGTAAGAGGAATGTGAGTAAATTAAATGTAAAATAAGTCATACGAATGTAAGTAGAGGCAAATGTAAAAAAACAAGAGGAATGTAAGTAAAGACAAATGTAAAAGAGGTAAGAGGAATGTAAGTCATGGTAAATGTAAAAAAAGTAAGAGGAATGTAAGTGAAGGTAAATGTAAAAGAAGTAAGAGGAAATGTAAGTATAGGTAAATTAAATGCAAAAAGTGAGAGGAATGTAAATAAAGGTAAATGTAAAGAAAGTAAGAGGAATATAAGTGAATGTAAATGTAAAAGAAGTAATAAGAATGTAAGTAAAGGCAAATATAAAAAAGGAGGAATATAAGTAAAGACAAATGTAAAAGAAGTAAGAGGAATATAAGTAAATGTAAAAGAAGTAAGAGGAATGCAAGTATAGGTAAATGAAAAAAAAGTAAGAGGAATGAAAGTAAAGGTAAATTAAAAGAAGTAATAGGAATGTAAGTAAAGGCAAATATAAAAAGGAGGAATGTAAGTAAAGGCAAATGTAAAGGAAGTAAGAGGAATGTAAGTAAAGGCAAATATAAAAAGGAGGAATGTAAGTAAAGACAAATATAAAAAGGAGGAATGTAAGTAAAGACAAATGTAAAGGAAGTAAGAGGAATGTAAGTAAAGGCAAATATAAAAAGGAGGAATGTAAGTAAAGACAAATGTAAAGGAAGTAAGAGGAATGTAAGTAAAGGCAAATATAAAAAGGAGGAATGTAAGTAAAGACAAATATAAAAAGGAGGAATGTAAGTAAAGGCAAATATAAAAAGGAGGAATGTAAGTAAAGACAAATATAAAAAGGAGGAATGTAAGTAAAGGCAAATATAAAAAGGAGGAATGTAAGTAAAGGCAAATGTAAAGGAAGTAAGAGGAATGTAAGTAAAGGCAAATATAAAAAGGAGGAATGTAAGTAAAGACAAATATAAAAAGGAGGAATGTAAGTAAAGACAAATGTAAAGGAAGTAAGAGGAATGTAAGTAAAGGCAAATATAAAAAGGAGGAATGTAAGTAAAGACAAATATAAAAAGGAGGAATGTAAGTAAAGGCAAATATAAAAAGGAGGAATGTAAGTAAAGGCAAATGTAAAGGAAGTAAGAGGAATGTAAGTAAAGGCAAATATAAAAAGGAGGAATGTAAGTAAAGACAAATATAAAAAGGAGGAATGTAAGTAAAGACAAATGTAAAGGAAGTAAGAGGAATGTAAGTAAAGGCAAATATAAAAAGGAGGAATGTAAGTAAAGGCAAATGTAAAGGAAGTAAGAGGAATGTAAGTAAAGGCAAATATAAAAGGAGGAATGTAAGTAAAGGCAAATATAAAAAGGAGGAATGTAAGTAAAGGCAAATATAAAAAGGAGGAATGTAAGTAAAGGCAAATGTAAAGGAAGTAAGAGGAATGTAAGTAAAGGCAAATATAAAAAGGAGGAATGTAAGTAAAGACAAATATAAAAAGGAGGAATGTAAGTAAAGACAAATGTAAAGGAAGTAAGAGGAATGTAAGTAAAGGCAAATATAAAAAGGAGGAATGTAAGTAAAGACAAATGTAAAGGAAGTAAGAGGAATGTAAGTAAAGGCAAATATAAAAAGGAGGAATGTAAGTAAAGACAAATATAAAAAGGAGGAATGTAAGTAAAGACAAATGTAAAGGAAGTAAGAGGAATGTAAGTAAAGGCAAATATAAAAAGGAGGAATGTAAGTAAAGACAAATGTAAAGGGAGTAAGAGGAATGTAAGTAAAGGCAAATATAAAAAGGAGGAATGTAAGTACAGACAAATATAAAAAGGAGGAATGTAAGTAAAGACAAATGTAAAGGAAGTAAGAGGAATGTAAGTAAAGACAAATATAAAAAGGAGGAATGTAAGTAAAGACAAATGTAAAGGAAGTAAGAGGAATGTAAGTAAAGGCAAATATAAAAAGGAGGAATGTAAGTAAAGACAAATGTAAAGGAAGTAAGAGGAATGTAAGTAAAGGCAAATATAAAAAGGAGGAATGTAAGTAAAGACAAATATAAAAAGGAGGAATGTAAGTAAAGACAAATGTAAAGGAAGTAAGAGGAATGTAAGTAAAGGCAAATATGAAAAGGAGGAATGTAAGTAAAGACAAATGTAAAAAGGTAAAAAGGAGGAATGTAAGTAAAGACAAATGTAAAGGAAGTAAGAGGAATGTAAGTAAATGTAAATGAAGTAAGAGGAATGTAAGTAAAGATAAATGAAAAAGATGAAGAGAAATGTCTTGCGAAAACAAATAATTAATAAAAAATATCTAATATTATAAAAGTAAAATAAAAATAAAACAAAGGAAAAGCCCGATGAAACACTATAACGGTCCTAAACACAGTTCTTAAAGAAGAAGAGAGAGGGAAAACAGAACACCGGCCGTTGTAGGAGGTTAGTAAATACAGTGTAAGAGATATCAAAAAACCGCTACCTAAGGGTCGCTAAGGCTGAGGCAGTCCAGAACTAAACGAAAGGGCGATTAAATGACAGGCTTGAAATGTTTTTTTAAAAAATATTAAGTGCTTTGTAGAACAAATAGTGGTTAAACATTATGGGTTATGCCAAAATGTAGAATTCGTGTTTACCAGGGGTGGGTTTGAGGGAGTATTCCCCTTGTACTGAACGATAAAAATCTATGTTTAAAGGGATTTCTGATAACATCTCAATTTTAAAAATATGCGTTTCTCAAAGTTGCGTAATAACTAAATTATAAAATGAAGGAAAAATTAACTGAAATAAATATGTGCAAAGTGTTTTTATAACGACGAAATAAAACTCGATGGCAGTGAAATGAAACTTAATAGTTGAATAAAATTCCAAGTAAAGTTAAATTTATAAATTTATTATATAAAAAAGTAAAAATTTAAGTAGAAAAAGTAATCAACAAACTTTTAAAAAATGACTTTTTATATTCTATCTCTAAATCAAATTTGTTTTAAACATAAAACATAAAGAAAAAAGACTTCCATTGCAACCAAACCAAAAAGGTCCTACGCAGAGCAAGAAAGAGGGGGGGGGAGAAAGAGAGGGAGGTTCTACACCAGGACCTACCGGACCAAGGACCGATCGAGGAGAGGATTTCCGACTGGCTGTGCATTTTAAATTTGGATTAAATAATTTTAATTGATATTTATAAATAAACTTTAAAAAGCAAAATTTTTAAATTAATATTTTTTCATTTTCAAAGTAAACTCAATTTAATATGAATTGTTCTAAAAAGATTCTAGAAAATCTTAATTGACTAAAAAATCTTTTTAATGACTTCGATTAGGCGAGATTTGCAATGTAAACATGAATAGTCAACATTGCCTAACTACAAGTATTAAATGATGTAATTTGAAATTTTAAAATAATACGAAAATAATTTTTGAAATGACATAGGCTACATAAAAATATCTAAATTTGTAATTGTATTAGTTTTAATATGTTAATATTTCATGTTGTTTTATAATAAATTTATTTCGTTTATTTACAATGATTTTTTTATATATGAGATGTTTTATTGTCGATAAATAATTAATAGAAA
>JBAIZL010000003.1:63742407-63784907 GCA_036971475.1 Prosapia bicincta | reverse complement strand
CATGCTTAGCTTTGGAGGGCGCAATCTCTGGTGTTGCAGAGTGTTTGGACACTTTTAGAGGACATGTATATTCCTCTGAAGTTACAAAGGAGAGCCTTCATATATGATTTGTCTTCTGCAATGTTGAGATTCTATGCACATATCTTGCAAGAGAGACTCCCAGATACAAGTAATATGTGTCGCTGGAGTCTTGTATCGGATAGCATGTGTAATACGTGCTCGGCGACTTGTGCTACTGCTTGCCAGTTATTGGTTGGCTACCCTCTGGCTTTGTAGGAAAGACGATTCTATTGGCGATATGATGAGGCCTTAGTGGTTTTTAGGGACGTGTGAGTAATGCCATTGCTTCGGCTAGGCGTAAGAGGTTTAAGGGCCCAGTTCCTGTCGCTTTTGTTAGGGAAGGCTAGGAGGAGACCGGAATGCAGGGTTCTTCCATCCGTTATAGTAAAGCTACGGATTGGATTATATGCACGGATCCTGGCAACAGACATTATGACTTTCTCTCTGTTTTGGGCGTTACATCTTTGTGTACGTATGTTTTGGCATACCATTTGACTTTCTGTTCAGTGGTATTGGGGAAATTGACGGTCCCATGAGAGTCTAATATCCCGAAGCAACATCTGTACAAGGCCAAGAAGTATGAATCGTTGCGTTCCTATAATTGACAGAAGGGGTTCTCCTGTCACTACTTCCCTGTTGAGCGGGGTGTCGGGGATCTCCTGGCGAAGTCTGTTTATTTCTTGCTAAAGGAGTTGGGAATTGCTAGGGATGAAATTAATGAATGTCTAAGGCGTATCTCCAAGGCTGCCAGTAAGGCATGTTACCGTCTATGGGTACGAAGATCTAGCCCACGAATGTCAAACGAGAGTTGTAGTCACGCTATTACCCTCCGAAGCCAGGTCTCCAGTCCAAACTGCTTTTTGCTGTTTTGCTGTTTTGCTCGACAATAGACCGTTTTCATTCGGTGGGAGCTCAGTCGAGGCGATTCCACATGAGCTCGTTCAACCCTCTCTCTCTCTCTCTCTCTCTCTCTCTCTCTCTCTCTCTCTCTATATATATATATATATATATATATATATATATATATATATATATTCTTGATATTTAATGTTATCCATTGTTTTTCCGTTGCACTGACTTTATGAAGTTAATATATTACTATTGTAAGTAATTTTATCCACCATTAAGTGCAATAATTTTACCGTGAGTGATGAGGCACCTTTCGGTCAATTGACCATTGTCGAATCACTGATGTTTTTCTGTTATAGATGTTCGGTCTGTGAAGTTGGTGTTTGTTGACGTTACGCGCACTTTTTCTTGATCTGTGTGTATGATGTTTCTATATAGTATGTCTTCTGTATATGTTGTTTGTAGATTCATTAAATTGTTGTGTATGTTTTTATAAATGTGGTATTTTTCTAGTGAGTTTAGTTCTATTGGGTTGTTATTTATTTCAAGTATGATTAGGTTATTTTCGTAATTTGTTATTTCGTGTTTATGGGATATTAGGTGTGCTGCAACATTTGATACTTTAGAATTTTTGTTTTTGAATGCTCTATAATGTTCTTCAAATCTTATTTTAAATGTTCTGGTTGTTTTTCCTATGTAAAAAGCGTTACAGTTGTTGCAATGTTGTTAAAATAAGATTTGAAGAACATTATAGAGCATTCAAAAACAAAAATTCTAAAGTATCAAATGTTGCAGCACACCTAATATCCCATAAACACGATATAACAAATTACGAAAATAACCTAACCATACTTGAAATAAATAACAACCCAATAGAACTAAATTCACTAGAAAAATACCACATTTATAAAAACATACACAACAATTTAATGAATCTACAAACAACATATACAGAAGACATACTATATAGAAACATCGTACACACAGATCAAGAAAAAGTGCGCGTAACGTCAACAAACACCAACTTCACAGACCGAACATCTACAACAGAAAAACATCAGTGATTCGACAATGGTCAATTGACCGAAAGGTGCCTCATCACTCAAGGTAAAATTATTGCACTTAATGGTGGATAAAATTACTTACAATAGTAATATATTAACTTCATATATATATATATATATATATATATATATATATATATATATATATATATATATATATATATAAATATCGCAATATGTATTCTTGTGTATTAATAAAGAACCAAGTTAAATTACAAATACAAGAATTATAATTGAATTTACAATTCAAAGCTTTTCGTTGGCTAACAGTACCAACATCATCAGGAATATTAAACAATTAAAATTAACATATGTCCAAATTAGATCAAATAAATAGCTATGCCAAATCAATTACAGTGTTGTTCTGAATTTTTTTAATTAAAAAAAAAACTTTTTATTAATTTTTTTTTTATTTTGCTGCCCTAACATTACAAACAATGAATATATTATCAAATTTAGATTTTACTTGTATTTGTTCATTTATCAACTCATTATTAGTATTATATTTATGTATTTCTAAAGCTTCATAAATATTCATTCTCAGACCTTT
Organism: Prosapia bicincta; assembly: GCA_036971475.1. NCBI lineage: Eukaryota > Metazoa > Arthropoda > Insecta > Hemiptera > Cercopidae > Prosapia > Prosapia bicincta. The sequence continues at coordinate 63,782,384 of JBAIZL010000003.1, read as the reverse complement.
GTTAATTTATTTATGAAGCTTTAGAAATACATAAATATAATACTAATAATGAGTTGATAAACGAACAAATACAAGTAAAATCTAAATTTGATAATATATTCAGTGTTTGTAATGTTAGGGCAGCAAAATAAAAAAAAAAAAATAATAAAAATTTTTAACAACATTGTAATTGTTTTGGCATAGCTATGTATTTGATCTAATTTGCACATATGTTAATTTTTAATTGTTTAATATTCCTGATGATGTTGGTACTGTTAACCAACGAAAAGCTTTGAATTGTAAATTCAATTATAATTCTTGTATTTGTATTTAGACTTAGTTCTTTATTAATACACAAGAAAACATACTGCGATATATATATATCTTGGTTCTTTATATATATATATATATATATATATATATATATATATATATATATATATATATATCACTTACACCATAATGTACTTGAACAAGATTCTTACTTGGTATTTGTGCAAGTTAACTTTCGAAGACTTTAATTACGTGTCTTCATTTTCGATCGTGAACTGAGACTGAGTACTTGTAGTAGATTTTTGGGCACTGTGAGAGGTTTTTTGTGCAGTGAAACCCGAAAATAGAACAATACCGTTGTACCACGTGACAAATAAAATCCCACACACGTGACAATATACTACAAGCTCTTAGTTTTAGTTGATGCTCGGAAAATTAAGACTCTATTACATTAAAAATGAATTAAGCTAATTACTATTAAAGATCTGGTACAACTTTCCACAGAGCGTGCTTACGTGCGTTATAGATACACACAGGCTCCACATACACCTCTAGAGCTTTGTGCACTAAAATCCTGACTTAAAATATTCTATAAGATTATGCCAATAACACTAGGCTCTACAATACACTTGTCTTATACTAACATTGTCATTCTAACGTATGGCTAGAATGGTTCTAGTTGTAAAAATAAAAATTCCAATGTAACCAAACCTGCTACCAGTGAAACTCCGAGGAGACAGTTACATCATCGGATAATCGGGTCGTCCGTTCGGCCTTAATTACGGTGTTTTTGTTTCGTCATAAAGAAAAAGACAAGAGGATGAGAGCTTACGGGGACGGCGGCAGCCCTATGGGCTATGAAGTGACACACATTGGTTGCCGGGCCCAGTGTTGTGAGAGCGTCCACGTGAAGCGGAGCGAGTAAGGTCTGGGTCGATGACGCTCCGGTCAGAATGCCGTCCACTGCAGTTCATGTAAGTGGCCTATCACACTGAAATACGTTATCTTTTAGCCCTAGAAAATTATTTATATTGTAAAACTAACTTATTTACAGACAACAATTGCAATTTAATAATAGCATGTGTGTTATAACACTTGCGCTGTTCTTACCAAGGACTCTTGTACTATACTAATGGAAAACCTGGGCAATAAGCATAACCTATGATTAAATAATATTCACTTTCAGCCCAACAAATCACACGCTATCACAAAGTCATATTAAACAATGAGGCAACTTAATAAATTAAAGTCAAATGAGATTTTCGTTAAACAAATTACTAAAAGCTATATGTATTGATATGTTTTATTAATAAAATGTATATTTTTCTTCTCTTTAAATACTAAAAAGGTTGGGCTTATGCAAAAGTATGTAATGATAGGTTTAGGTAACGAAGATGAAAACCTATTTCTTCTTGTACCCAAATCTTCTATGTTGAGTACAATTTTTGACCTTCAAATTATGAAAAATGTAATACAAGGTCATGAAAAGAACATAGTCTTGATATTTTGATAATTCCTGACTTTAAAGTATGATGGAAAACTTGTTTTATCAAAAAAATTAACATAAGTTAATTTAAAAAATGCAAATCAATAATAATGTATATTGTTCGTATAATATTCATATAAACGTACTATTGTTATAATGAACGTACAGTCTCGTTATTGTTTATTATAATTAAATTGTTTGTTATTATTTATAATAATTAAATCGCGTCTTTGCTATTATTTATCATAATAATAGTGCAGTGTTAATATTAGGCTATTTATTATAATTAAAGCGGAATGTTTATTATCATTTATTACAATTAATTAGAGTATTTGTTATTATTTATAACAATTAAGTGCAGTTTTCGTTACTATTTATTATACAAATGGAGCAGTGTTCGTTACTATTTATTACAAATAACTTTCTGTATTATTATTTTATATATTTAACTTTCTGTGTTCGCTATTATTTATAAAAATTTAGTGCAGTGTTTGTTATTATTTACTATAAAAAAAGTGCATTGCTCCTTACTATTTATTACAACCGAAGTGCCATTAGTGTTAACTCTGTTTACAGGCTACTATAAAATATTGGTGATTTTTATATTATCTATACTCCAGCTTTTACTCTAGTTTTGGCATTTAGTTACAGCGATTCTAAAGTACAAGTCAGCAATCGGGTGAGCATATTTTCTTTTTAAGTAAAAGTATTGTTGACAAGGACACAAATTAAATAAAATGTGTTTTTGAGCGCGTAAAGTCATGAAGCCTATTCAATTACAAATACAGTAAGAATAAGAATTCCTCACAAAAATTTTAATGTCATTTGAAAACGAAAAGAAATTTTCCCAAGTGAAACCGAAAACTAAGATACTGAATAAATGAAAATATAAAAAACGGAATACTTTAAAAGAAAAATGTATTCTGGGGTTTGTTCCAAGTATAAGAGAGCTACAATCTCCAGCCAAACATGCATTTAATATTATATTGACCATTTTATTGCTCCAATGTAGGATTGCAATTAGCCTCAGCCATATTCGGAATCCAACAATTAACTTCTCAAGCTATTGCGGTCACTGTAACAGCCACAGAAGGTATTCTCTATAATTTCTAAATAGTTCACAACTACTATTAACTGGTAGAATAATTAGGAAATTAAAATCGCAGTCGACATACTAGTAGTCATAAATATACGTAAAAACTATATTAATAATTAATTAATTAATTAAATAAAATTTAATGAAGACAAAACTTAGTAAATTAATTTAACAAATAAATGCAATATAACTCTCTAGGATTTATGTTTGGAAATAATATACTTAGGTTTATTAATAAAACTTTTTTTATTGTATTGTACTTATCACAGTTGACATTAGTACTTATAAAACGTACAACAATTTAAGAGCGTAATAATATAAAAGGGTTAAGCTCTTAGTTTCTACTCTATTGTGTTAAATTATTTGTGTTTAGGATTGTTGCATACTTCAGTGTTGTGTCGTTAATCTTTGTAGCATATTCATATGCAATAACATTGATGTTGAGGTAAGTTAATTATACATTTTTATCCGCAGAATCAGAGTTCTAGTTGCATATGTGTTGTGTTTCCTGGTTTTGTCCATTGTACTTTGTACTATGTGATGATGCTCAACTTAATTGTTTATATGTGTATTCAGATCGACTTTAGTCATTCGTGAAGAGTTCAGTATCCACGCATGAAATAATGTCATCTGTATTGTGGCATATTTTCCCCAAAATATGTCGTAAATTATATCTTCAGTCAGATGGGAATCAAAGCAGACACAAACAACTAAATAGCTTAGTTAGACCGTAGCAATATGTCACACTATCAAAGCTACGGTAAAAACAAAGAGGGTCCTCGGGATGGGGAAGTAGGCGGTGACGCGTCTCCCATACCCAACCTACCCAGTCAATCGAATCAACAAGAGGGACTTTTCTCTTAAGAAGGAGGTGGGAAAAGGGAACTTTTGAAAAGTAATTGGAATATTCCAACAATTCCAAAACTACAAGACAAATTAGTAGCCACAGAGCATAAAGTAGGTTCAGTGCTGACGTAAGGGTTCACAAGAACGCTATTTTGGCGTGTCCTCTTGAAAGTTTCCAGGATCTGCTTGCGAGATGATGTACAGTCGTTCCTCTTTGCAATGCTGCCTCTAGTCCTCGTACGGCCTAGATCCCCCTAGGGTCACCAAACTCTCGCCGTCTATTTATAAAGAGATGTCCTAACAATTTTAATGACATGTAAATAAATTGTGTTATATTACGAATTTCTATTCAAATATCTTTTTAAAACTAAAAGCATACTGGGACTGGGGATACCTTGCCTTGCCTTGCCGTATGCTGATACTAGCCATCGGGTGAGACGCGACAAGGCAAGGCAAAAACGTCGCGCTGTGCCTTATCCAGTGTGCGGCCGGCCTAATGAACCCCAACACCATAAATAAGAACGCAAAATACGTTTATAGAACTTTATTGATTACAGTACTTACATGAAATTAATGATGCTTTGGAATCTATTGTTCATCACGGTTGATATTTTTTTTTGAAGAATTTAGTAAGTGTCTTCTGCGTCAGCTTATCAGATCGTTAGCGTGCCGCGGCGTCGCGAAGACGTCTTAGCAGAAGACCATGTGTTGCCGTGGTGTCTGTTGTTCCATATAGCACAATGCAGTTTCAAGGCAGTCGTTCCTTTACCGTGACTAATTTTCCTTCTTGTACTGTCTCGGTCGAACCTTCATCTTTATTCTCATCATCACTGCCTTCAGTAAATTTGTGTACCATTTCAATAATCGTAACATCTGGTATCTCAAGTCGTTCGTCTTTACGTATCCATTGACTTACGTCCGTATCATTGGAATTTTCACACATTGGGTTAAGCGGTGTCTCCAAGCAGAAGCTGGGAGTTGTTGGGTTAAGCGGTGTCTCCAAGCAGAAGTTTAGAGTTGTTGGATTAAGCGGAGCCTCCAAGCAGAAGCTTGGAGTTGGGTTAAGCGGTGTTTCCAAGCAGAAGCTTAGCGTTGTTGGGTTAAGCGGTGTCTCCAAGCAGAAGTTTAGAGTTGTTGGATTAAGCGGAGCCTCCAAGCAGAAGCTTGGAGTTGGGTCAAGCGGTGTCTCCAAGCAGAAGCTGGGAGTTGTTGGGTTAAGCGGTGTCTCCAAGCAGAAGCTGGGAGTTGTTGGGTTAAGCGGTGTTTCCAAGCAGAAGCTTAGCGTTGTTGGGTTAAGCGGTGTCTCCAAGCAGAAGCTTGGAGTTGTTGGGTTAAGCGGTGTTTCCAAGCAGAAGCTTAGCGTTGTTGGGTTAAGCGGTGTCTCCAAGCAGAAGCTGGGAGTTGTTGGGTTAAGCGGTGTTTCCAAGCAGAAGCTGGGAGTTGTTGGGTTAAGCGGTGTTTCCAAGCAGAAGCTTAGCGTTGTTGGGTTAAGCGGTGTTTCCAAGCAGAAGCTTAGCGTTGTTGGGTTAAGCGGTGTTTCCAAGCAGAAGCTTAGCGTTGTTGGGTTAAGCGGTGTCTCCAAGCAGAAGCTTAGCGTTGTTGGGTTAAGCGGTGTCTCCAAGCAGAAGCTTAGCGTTGTTGGGTTAAGCGGTGTCTCCAAGCAGAAGCTGGGAGTTGTTGGGTTAAGCGGTGTTTCCAAGCAGAAGCTTAGCGTTGTTGGGTTAAGCGGTGTCTCCAAGCAGAAGCTTGGAGTTGTTGGGTTAAGCGGTGTTTCCAAGCAGAAGCTTAGCGTTGTTGGGTTAAGCGGTGTCTCCAAGCAGAAGCTGGGAGTTGTTGGGTTATGCGGTGTTTCCAAGCAGAAGCTTAGCGTTGTTGGGTTAAGCGGTGTCTCCAAGCAGAAGCTGGGAGTTGTTGGGTTAAGCGGTGTTTCCAAGCAGAAGCTTAGCGTTGTTGGGTTAAGCGGTGTTTCCAAGCAGAAGCTTAGCGTTGTTGGGTTAAGCGGTGTCTCCAAGCAGAAGCTTGGAGTTGTTGGGTTAAGCGGTGTTTCCAAGCAGAAGCTTAGCGTTGTTGGGTTAAGCGGTGTCTCCAAGCAGAAGCTGGGAGTTGTTGGGTTAAGCGGTGTCTCCAAGCAGAAGCTTAGCGTTGTTGGGTTAAGCGGTGTCTCCAAGCAGAAGCTGGGAGTTGTTGGGTTAAGCGGTGTTTCCAAGCAGAAGCTTAGCGTTGTTGGGTTAAGCGGTGTTTCCAAGCAGAAGCTTAGCGTTGTTGGGTTAAGCGGTGTTTCCAAGCAGAAGCTTAGCGTTGTTGGGTTAAGCGGTGTCTCCAAGCAGAAGCTGGGAGTTGTTGGGTTAAGCGGTGTTTCCAAGCAGAAGCTGGGAGTTGTTGGGTTAAGCGGCGTTTCCAAGCGGAAGCTTAGAGTTGTTGGGTTAAGCGGTGTCTCCAAGCAGAAGTCGCTGATGAAGATCGCCTGGCAATCGAAAACGTTCTGTCTCAGTTAGCTTTTACAAATTTACAAAATATAACGTTCGGATAGTTATAAACTAAGGTTGAAGTGATTAATTAAGATTTGTCGAGCGTAGTGGACTACAAAATTCAAGAGTTGTATTGCCATTTAATTAAAAAAACACTAGAGACTTTACTTAGTATATTTTGTTAGATTCACGGTTGGCTTGCAGTAGTTACCAGAAGTCACGTGCGGAGCACGCGCCCCTTGCCTCTAACATCGTCCAAGAACATTTTACAAAAGAAACATGAATTCTTTATAAATCCTTGTTTTTATTTATATTTCTTACATCTTTTATTGCTTGACAAAATCTTTAACCGTGGAATATTTTCAATTTTTCAAATTTGCACATATCAAATATTATGTCTACGAAATCACCAAACCTATGTTAACGCTTTAACTCGACAGTAAACAACAGTAATTTATTACCACAAACCTAAATGTCTCCTCAAGTTTGGAACTTGGCAGGCAAACTTTTACGATTGTATGGCGAGACACTGCGGTGCATTCTAATCGAAGGTCAATCATCTTGACCCGGATTCCTGTCAGGTTTTAAGTTCTCATGATCTTTGAACTTGACGTATTCATCAATAACTCCTTATCTCCACAGCATAATCACAACCATGTTTATGTGTATTAATGTAGGAAGTACACAAACACTTCGCTTATATTTTATTACGTGTATACTTGTCAATAATTTTAATTATTGACCGGCTGAAGAAATATTGAAATAAAATTTATTATTTTGTGTAAACAGAGTGACTGGTCTACAGATGTGAAAAGTGGATGCAAATGTGGTATTAGGTTTGTTTAAATGTCAAATATTCACTAAATACAAAGAGATTAATTTAACCAACTCCATCAAACTTGCTGTCAAAAACGTTGAAAGCACTTAAAGCAGTTTAAAAATCAAAATATATGTTTTTTGATGTATTTTATTGGAATCAAAATATATATTTCATTATCAATATTGTATTTTTTTATTAATTGTATTTATTGTTTTAATAGCTTTAATGTTTTTATCTTATTACTTTAAACGTAAAAAGTGACGTAACCTAGGAATAATAAAAAACATATATTGCATGGAATTATATGTAATCAAATAATCAAATATGATATATCCCTAAAAATAGAAGAAACTGGCTTTGTAAATGATTTAAACACAACCGATTGCATAACCTTGACAATCAATCTAACTGAAGACGAAAACAACTCGCTCAAACCACAATATTTGAAATATTAGCGACAATACATCAATGTTTCGGAAACTGATGTCTGAAATGTGTCGTACTTCCACAACGCTCTTCTAACCGTTTAAAACAACCTAACAATATTTTAAATTTCTCACAAAATGGTAATTATATTAATTTCTCAGATAATAATTAATCAATACTGTGTTAATTATGTTTTATTTACTATAAGAATGTTTCAGGAACTTCCTATTACTTTGGGAGGTAGCACATTAGCTAATGAGTGACACTTATCCTTTAAACTGAATAGCTTTGTATTTGAAGATTTTACAAAAAAATGAGTTTTAATTTTTGTTATATAATTTTTTGGCGTCAAGGTTTTCTTAATGTGGCGGAAAGAAGGAAATGTAATGTTGGGTTCAACCACGGCTTTGCTTTGCTTTGAGACACTTTTGGTGCTAGATATAAATATATTAACGTTTCACTGCTTTGTTACAGATTGGCATAATACTGATGGTTTACGCTACAGCAGGAACATTTATAGAATGCGCACCGATTGCTGGAACGTACAGGTGAGGTACAAAATACGATTCTGTAGAGAGAGAGGACATTTATGATAATTCGTATTGTTTAATGTTTTTGAACCTGAGGTACGTTATTTCCTAATTGTAATTACTTTTAACTTAAGGAGTAAGTTTATATAAGAATCTAAAAGGCTCTCTCAATTATTAAGAGAGTCTACAACTCTTAATAGTGTCGGACATGTTGGATTCGAGAAGAGGTTTCAAAAACTGTGTTTTTTAATTTTAAAAAAAAATCAAAAAAAACAGGAAAAACTGGTAACTGACGGTTATGTAGCATAAAACGATTTTATTTGTAAAATAAAATCACGAATGACTTTAGAAAATCGATAGAAATATAATTTTGTAGAAAAATATACATGTATTGGAGAGTTGATATTGGAGTAATTTTTCTAGATATTTATTCTAAATTCTAATGCCGTGTAAAACTCATTCATTACCAAAAGAATTATTAATACTTATTATATATAATAATCTATAAGAGCAAACATTTAGAAAATATTCCCAAGATTTACAAGAGCAAGATTCCCTTTCTACTGGATTTTAAAGCTCTTGCTCTGAGAGATTCCATACCTCCTCAGGCAAGCTCCTGACCTTCCAACGTAGGAGACCGGTTTCTGTTCCCACTAGTTTCTTTGACGGAGGTCTTCTACCGCTACCCATTGAACCATTATGTGTCAGCCCGATAATACTACAGTAAGTTCTGGGCTATTCACCTGATCCTGGCTATTCACCCAAGATGTTTAGGTTTCAACAACTATTCGGTGATCATAGAACCTTCCAAATAAAGAGATCGGTTTCAGTCCGTACTAGTATCATTGGCGAAGGTCTGGAACCGCTAACTGTAGAACCATTATGTGTCAGCCCGAAAGCCTAGAGCAAGTTCTGGGCTATTCACCTGGAACTGGGTGTGTATCCCACCCAGGATTTAGGTTTCAACAACTATTCGGTGATCATAGAACCTTCCAAATAAAGAGACCGGCTTCAGTCCGTACTAGTATCATTGGCGAAGGTCTGGAACCGCTAACTGTAGAACCATTATGTGTCAGCCCGAAAGTCTAGAGCAAGTTCTGGGCTATTCACCTGCAACCAGACGAATATTCCACCCAGGGTCTAGGTTCCAACAACTATTCGATGCTAGTAGAACCTTCCAAATAGTAGGCTACAATTCCCAGGTTCGGCTATAATACCTTTCGGTCCAGGCAGTGTAATCGGGCATTTACCTTCTCTCGGTTGTTTTTACCAATGGTCGGACTCTTACATCGAGAGGTAGGATCTATCATGATAGCCACAACCTGACGACAGCACACCAACTCTAGGGGGCGGATTTTAAGACAGCTTGGGTGAGGTTTAATATCAACTTGGAAACAATTTTAAAGTGATATAATACTAAAGTAAAAATGGCGCCCTAACTTATATAGGAAAGATTGGCTGCGTTACCAGAGAAAGAATACCGAGTTTATAGTTTACACACAAAATCAGACGCTTTAAACGTAGTTGTACTCTGACGTAGAGAATTTTTATTCTATTAACACCAGATCCAATATTACGCATGAGGAGCTCCACAATAACACGACTTAATTGATTCTTTATCCCTACTTTGTTACCTTGTTATTACTAATGTTCATTTAATCAAATGACTGGTCGGCCTCGTCTCTAGCATTTTACATTTGAGACCTTCTGCAACGCAGAGAATTGCAGCGTTATGAGAAGTAAATTAAGAAGCTTCCAGATGTATTCCAAGTCTTTTTAAACCTTATTTGGATCGAGACTGATTGAAAGTGAACTAAACAACCTAAAAACATTTGGATTCCGTTAAAACCTCTTCAAAAATCGTAATTATTCCTTCACCTCTCGCTTCCCTCTTGATTGAAAGGGTTGTATTGTTTTATTCAAAACACACACCTCATAAATAAATTATTGTGGGCACGGTCGTGACTTTAATGGCGGCCAAACAAAGATGCTCTCGGACCGTCGATGATTCGACAATCTTTAAGCATTCAAGTCACTGTAGAACTGATGACTTACTTCCTTCGGCCTCCTTTCCGTACAACATCCGTAGATTAATAAATACGCTGAGTCGTTATTTATTTTGTATGCAGTTTATCATAATTGATGAGTTGGTAATATATGTTAATTGTTATATTTGAGTTGGTCATGTTCATTAACCTAATAACTTTAAAATTTCACATTTACCAATGCGCTATGTAAACGGATGTGGTCTATTAAAACATGCTGTATTACTAAAGAGGAATGCCAGCCTGAATATTTCAATATATATATATATATATATATATATATATATATATATATTTAGATCACAAAAAAATTATTACTAATGATATAAAACGCTGAAAACTAAATAGCGTGTATTAGTGTACAACATTAAGGTGTATTAGTGTACAACATTAAGGTGTATTAGTGTACAACATTAAGGTGTATTAGTGTACAACATTAAGGTGTATTAGTGTACAACATTAAGGTGTATTAGTGTACAACATTAAGGTGTATTAGTGTACAACATTAAGGTGTATTAGTGTACAACATTAAGGTGTATTAGTGTACAACATTAAGGTGTATTAGTGTACACCGGATATAGAAAGGTTATCCAACATAACTCCGATATTACAAACTTAAGTCAGGCGGTGTAGAAATTCTGGCGTTGAAATCCTTTAAAAAAATAGACACTTTCCCCTCCAAATTGCACGAAACTTTATAATTATAAGATTACAAAAACATTGTACTATGTTGTACAGCTACAAGGAATTAGGTTAGGCTAGGTTAGGTTATAATAAAGTTTCCCAAAGTAAAATAACCGGTTTATGTAACATGAAAGATTCCTCCATCTTGTTCAGAGAAATAGAGCAACGTACACACAACATGGAGACCACTTCACCTGCAACCGGAAGTCAACCGTAAGATAAGTATATTTGGTTTTTCCCAATATCGAAACCTACTTTTACCATATATGCTGTACTTACATTGTAATAGACCCCTATAGTATAACTTAGAGCCCTGTTTTATAAAATAAAACTTGACTGTTTAAACTTCGTATGTGTTGTACAGTGAGGTTATTTCTTCCGTATTCAAATTTGTTCTATATTCTTGTCAATACTATGTCGTATTACACTTTCTGTATTTCTGGATATAATTAATGTCACCATGAAGAAATTAACGTCATAGTTAACTGTTTTTTAAATAACTGTGACGAATGTAAAAACGATAAATAACATAAAGAACAGATACCAACTATAGCAATACAAAAACACGTTAACAAATTAGACCAAATAAAAAGTGAAATACACGAGTATAACTGACATAAACAGAAATATCACAGAACGTAAAAACCTTTGGTCAGTAAGGTAAATTTTCTTTCTGCTCGAGTTTTACGTATCTTACGCGACTAATCCTATTCTTTATTTCTTATCGTAATATTTATCTTGTACTACAGTTTTCCTACCGCATCGTGTTGCCCCTTCAGACTAACCGGACACGAGTCGAAAGGCCTCAAGCTGTGGCTTGTCAACTACCGACCTCGATTACTTAGTTTCTGGCAGTAGTTGTTGTAATTAAACCGATCCATGTCATTGTGAAACCAGTTGTCCCGATTTAAAGTCACGTGCGTGTCATTTTAAGGTGCGTCGCGACATGTACCGTTCGCACGCATACGTCAACCCGTCGCGACTTCAGAGGCACGCGTATTCGTTCTGTCATACAAAACAAATTTACTCAAACACCGGCAACCTCAGTCTCTGCTGACTGATATTTTCAAGCATTTTAAGGTGCGTCGCGGCTTGTACCGTTCGCACGCATACGTCAACCCGTCGCGACTTCAGAGGCACGCGTATTCGTTCTGTCATACAAAACAAATTTACTCAAACACCGGCAACCTCAGTCTCTGCTGACTGATATTTTCAAGCATTTTAAGGTGCGTCGCGGCTTGTACCGTTCGCACGCATACGTCAACCCGTCCGACGTCAGAGGCACGCGTATTCGTTCTGTCATACAAAACAAATTTACTCAAACACCGGCAACCTCAGTCTCTGCTGACTGATATTTTCAAGCATTTTAAGGTGCGTCGCGACATGTACCGTTCGCACGCATACGTCAACCCGTCCGACGTCAGAGGCACGCGTATTCGTTCTGTCATACAAAACAAATTTACTCAAACACCGGCAACCTCAGTCTCTGCTGACTGATATTTTCAAGCATTTTAAGGTGCGTCGCGGCTTGTACCGTTCGCACGCATACGTCAACCCGTCCGACTTCAGAGGCACGCGTATTCGTTCTGTCATACAAAACAAATTTACTCAAACACCGACAACCTCAGTCTCTGCTGACTGATATTTTCAAGCATTTTATGGTGGGTCGCGGCTTGTACCGTTCGCACGCATGCGTCAACCAGTCCGACGTCAGAGGCACGCGTATTCGTTCTGTCATACAAAACAAATTTACTCAAACACCGGCTCCCTCAGTCTCTGCTGACTGATATTTTCAAGCATTTTAAGGTGCGTCGCGGCTTGTACCGTTCGCACGCATACGTCAACCCGTCCGACGTCAGAGGCACGCGTATTCGTTCTGTCATACAAAACAAATTTACTCAAACATCGGAAACCTCAGTCTCTCCTGACTGATATTTTCAAGCATTTTAAGGTGCGTCGCGGCTTGTACCGTTCGCACGCATGCGTCAACCCGTCCGACGTCAGAGGCACGCGTATTCGTTCTGTCATACAAAACAAATTTACTCAAACATCGGCAACCTCAGTCTCTGCTGACTGATATTTTCAAGCATTTTAAGTATTTTATTTCATCTCAGATAATACAAGCGTCTTAAATTATATTGGTATAATTATCTCTCTGTGAATGGGCCACATCCAATACATGATCAATTCCACTTATCTATTTTTGATAGAATATTGAACCGTCTAGTTCTTTTGTACGGAATAATTGCATGAGTTAACTGACATTCCTACAGGCGGACAGTAACCCGGTGAATAGCTACCCTACAACGGGTGCCCAGCCTTGCGAGATTAGGGACAAGCATTCAGCTGAATCTGCCCAATCTGACATCCCCTCTCTTTAAGTACAGCCTGTCATCTGGTAAATATTAAAGTCTCCAACGTCACATGAATCCTGACCACAGGCAAAAAGTGAAAATCCTTGTTTCCCTGGAATCAGTACCAAGATATTTGGAAAGAGGTGGATCTACGGTCCGCAGCCACAGATCCTGACTACATGCAAGTCCGTGTAGCCTGGCCTTTGGGCAGCCATACAAAAACGTACAGTGTAGGCCTACATCTGCAGGACTCCAAAGCGCCAACATGTCCGACAGATGAGTCGCTACCTCTTGGTATGGCTCGGATGTTTGAAGAACCTCTCACGGACGTTGCAGAAAATGCAACAATCCATAAACATTCAGATTTCGTAGCAAATCTTCGATGTTGTTGAGTATAAATCGCCACCTTTATGGAAATTTTATTAAAAATAATAATTTATTTTGCTAAAAATGTTGGGAATATATTCAAATTGATGGAGGATTACCCACAAAAGTGTTAATTAAAATAAATCCATCTCTAAATTACAATCATGTAGGTTATTAAAAAGTCGATAAAACTGCAGTAGAATTTGTAAAAACGTAATTTCTTCAGTTTTTTAATATATTAGTTTTATATATTATTGACAAAAATAACACTATTAACGCTATAACAAAGGTGAAATAAATCATTTATTGTTGTAATTTTAAAATTGTTAAATTAAATTTTAAAATTAATCGTATTTATAAACTGTATTAAGTAGGATCTTATAAATATAGCTCAAGTTAATAACGTCAGCATTTTTTAAAACTGTGTTTTCCGTTAAAGCTTTATTAATAATATTTCTTAGACGTGTATTGCATTTACCTGCTAATTTACATTACAGAAAGTGACATACGTAACTAAAGCGCTGACGCATACAAGCAAAATTACACAATTTAATCATATATATACAATCTTTTTAATGTATGGGGAATTGCAATTTAGAGGGACGAAAATGGAGACCAAAGAGATTATAGAGCTGAAAACCCAATCGAATAACTCTTAATATTAACAGATGAGTTTTGCTTTAGAAATCTTCCGGATGGCGGCATTAGTTCATCTACGGATTGTTACACACTTTCGTGTAACTTTCTACGAGTGTACCTTCACACTCTGGCCATAGACACATTCTTGTGACCTTTTTATATGATGCCAAAGGAACTTACATTTATAAACATGTATTTACATTTCGTTAAAAAGAAAAGTGTAATTCTTAAAAAAATAATATATATAAATTATATTCTTAGTAAATAACATTCTTAGTATTGTAATTCCTGAGGATGTTGGTAATGTCAACCAACGAAAAGCTTTGAGTGTATTATTCAATAAATTATTACTGTAATTAGTGTATATTATTTAATCTTAAAAATAATTCTAACAGGAAAACATATTTGATATTCTACATATATATATATATATATATATATATATATATATATATATATATATATATATATATATAAAAGATTAAATAATATACACTAATTACAGTAATAATTTATTGAATAATACACTCAAAGCTTTTCGTTGGTTGACATTACCAACATCCTCAGGAATTACAATACTAAGAATGACAAAAGAACTGTCTAACAAATATGAAGTTACACTTAGTAACATTCTTAGTATGGTAATTCCTGAGGATGTTGGTAATGTCAACCAACGAAAAGCTTTGAGTGTATTATTCATTCAATAAATTATTCCTGTAATTGTGTATATTATTTAATCTTAAAAATAATTCTAACAGGAAAACATATTTGATATTCTACATATATATATAATATTATATTATATGTATTAAATTATATTAGTTCATTTTAAAAATGTGTACAGTGTAACTTTACTTTATTCAATAAAATAATATTAATATCAGTGAGGCAGCATTAAAAAACACATCGGAACAGGTACTTAATAAAATTGTGAAATCGTTCATTCATAAAGTATGTAACAGGTACCTATTATATAAAAAAAAACTGTAAATAAAATGGCAAAGATATTAGATCTCTGCAAGCTTAAAGCGTTCGAGATGCGATGTGCGGAGGATTAACAGTATCATAACAACAAATTTGTCATCCCTACTCGGCGACCAGCTTAACTAGCGATATGTTCTTATTGAAATGCAATAGATTCAAGAGAGAGGGGACTATGCACATCTGATGATCAGTTAGTTTTAAAAAACAGAAGTAATGTTAGGTTTAATTTTTTGTATATAACTTTGTTTAAAAATGAGTTCTGTAAGTAACCTGTTTATTTCCGACCTAAGTAACTTTTTACACATCCAAACGCAATATCTCAGCTGATCGAAACAGAAACATGGCGGACCGAACTGGCGAGAATAGTCAATTATACATAGCCTACATTTTCCCGATAAGTGATACAATAATTTGACACGATTGTCTTCATTAAAATGAGATCAAATAAATACAGTTTTACGTAATTAACAGCTTTGCCTGGTCGAATAGTAAAACTTCTAATTTGTGTGTGTATATTGCTTTCAAAGTGATGGGTTTTACTTATGCTTTATAAAACAGTAACTAAGCCACGTGATGTTAAAATTCTATGCTTGAAGTAGTAATTTCTAGATTCATAGTATGTCTAATACTTTAAAGGAATTAAACAATCTTGCGAGAGAGTATCTCGTATCTACACCACAATTTAATTAATTTCATAATTATTTTAATTTGTAAACTTCCTAATCAAAGAGATAAAATACTATAACATTAGTGTAATTGGAAAACAATTGTTTTTGTTTAATTTTTCTTTATTTTAGAATTTTAATAACTTAGAATAAATAATTAAATTCTTATTTTTTAATTCTCAAAACGTGTCTTTCTGTGAAACATGCTCTAATTAATTCAATAAGAATGCGCATTACTTTTGCAGGTTAACTATAAATTATGTAACATATAACTGCAATATTCAACATCTATTATACAAGGTGTTACAACATAAATAAGTTGCAAACGGCTGCCTTCAAGACAGTTTCATCTCAAATTCTATCTCCAGTTTGACTGCTTTCTCCACAGTAACATTAAGTCATACAAATTCTTTTTTTTTACAAATTAGGACTTTTTTTAATGAATAGTTTCGATCAAAATGTTATTATTTTTATCTATTTGGAAGCAACAAATCGCACGAATAGCTACGAAGTCTTATTTTGTAGTTTTTAGGTGAGCAGTCATTCTGCAAACTAGGCTTGGGATAGGTCTGTGTATAAGGGTAAGTTGGGATAGATACAGGATAAGAAGGGATCATAGGAAGGGGTGCCTTTGTTCGGGAGATTTATTTTTTTCTTTGAAGCGCGGGCATCAGAGGCATTTTTCTTACAAAATCTCTCCTACAACAAAATTTTTACAAGGATGTAAAATCCATTTTACCACCAAAAGGATTAGGAATAAGTTAGAGGGACCTAAGTAGGACTTAATGAAGGACATAAGAGTGTCCTGTTTCTGGAACAAAAGGAAATGGCATCACGTGGGCAAAGTCACTTACCTGAGTCCAGCTCTCATGGGAGTAAAGGGAGGAACCCACCCCTACCCGTAGCTACGCCCACCTCCTGAAACTTGCTAACATTACAAGTCTCACGTGCGTATGTTAGTTCATAGTAAACCTCTAGGAAGGTTTTGCCTATTTTTGTTTATTTTGTTATGAAAATGTTTTCTTCCTTTCCTTTATTATTAATTCTCGTGACTATCAACAAAGACTTCCACTAACAGATATGTTTTAACTGTTGCGCAGTTCCAATGACGCTGCAGAACCAACAAGACCGCGCATCTTCTACTCGGCCCTCGGCGACATCCTGGAGACGCTCCCGTTTCTGCCTATAACCATCAACGTTCCGGATTTACTAAGCGGCGCCTGGAGCTACGTATCGGGGTGGTTGCCTTGGGGAGGCTCAGCGACTGGGACACGGAGACCGGTCACGACTGAAGCGTCGCCCACTAGACAAGAAATACTTGATTACATATTGTATTAAAGCTCCACCGGTCATGACTAATGTGAAAACTTAATTATCTGTGTAAATATTGTGTAGTTTTGGTGCAAGTAAGGAGGAAAAGAACTGTCAGTAGGCAATGTCGAATTTTATCATATATATTTTTCACAGACTTTAATCCTTGGTAATACTTAAAGGTTATTCCAGCAAACAATTTTAAATATGCGTAATAAAGTAAAATACATGAAAACCACTGGAATATAGGAGTTTTAATCCTCGAAAACCATAAATAGTGTTCAAGACATAAATTACGATCGCAATAGAAACATTTGTTTATTTTTGTAACACTCATTTTTCCAAGCACTATTATATCCCTACCGCATTACTGTACAACTCACTAGGATATACCTCAAAGCTTTCCTAGCTGTTAAGGCTCAGTACTGGCTTTTCTAAATGGATGCAATGCTGTCAGAAAATTCTAACAGAAATATTATTTATGTACCTTTTTGCTGCAGAATATTTCCCTCTTTTGTCTGTGGATCAAAAACAGTGGCGGAAAATGTTTTATCCGTTTTGCTCAGCAATTACAAAATTAGGGAATGAATGTTCACATTTTATTACAAAACAAAACGCGTAGATCGGATGTAACACCATAGACTAATGGAACTCACTAAACGGAATAATTGAGATGCGTGTAGTTGCTTGTTTGTGTAGCATTCATTGTCCAAAAATCAAAATGGGTGAACAGATTCATAGTTTTAAATTTTTTGTTAATTCTTAAACTATTAACTATTGGCAGTATGGGCCTATACTAAAATGAAGCGTGAGAAATTTCCTTTGGACGATAAATTTAAAATAAAAGATCGTTTGAGCTAATTATTAGTGAAGTTTAATATCCAGGGGCGTCGTTCTCTAGTTTAATTGTAAAAATGTCACTTGTTCAAGATGTTAGTTTCAATGTCCAACTAACGCGACAACCTTGGTGCACAATCAATTACTTCTTGTTTGTTTTTAAAACCTTTAGTGGGCGATAACCTTAGTCGACGACAGTCGAGCAAAAGTTACAAATACAAAACTTACTAAACATAAAAGTTACAAATACAAAACTTACTAAACATAAAAGTTACAAATACAAAACCTACTAAACATAAAAGTTACAATTACAAAACTTACTAAACATAAAAGTTACAATTACAAAACTTACTAAACATAAAAGTTACAATTACAAAACTTACTAAACATAAAAGTTACAATCACAAAACTTACTAAACATAAAAGTTACAATCACAAAACTTACTAAATATAAAAGTTACAATTAAAAAACTTACTAAACATAAAAGTTACAATCACAAAACTTACTAAACATAAAAGTTACAATTACAAAACTTACTAAACATAAAAGTTACAATCACAAAACTTACTAAACATAAAAGTTACAAATACAGAACTTACTAAACATAAAAGTTACAATTACAAAACTTACTAAACATAAAAGTTACAAATACAAAACTTACTAAACATAAAAGTTACAAATACAAAACTTACTAAACATAAAAGTTACAAATACAAAACTTACTAAACATAAAAGTTACAATTACAAAACTTACTAAACATAAAAGTTACAATTACAAAATTTACTAAACATATAAGTTACAATTACAAAACTTACTAAACATAAAAGTTACAATCACAAAACTTACTAAACATAAAAGTTACAATCACAAAACTTACTAAACATAAAAGTTACAATTACAAAACTTATTAAACATAAAAGTTACAATTGCAAAACTTACTAAACATAAAAGTTACAATTACAAATTTTACTAAACATAAAAGTTACAATTGCAAAACTTACTAAACATAAAAGTTACAATTACAAAACTTACTAAACATTAAAGTTACAATTACAAAACTTACTAAACATAAAAGTTACAAATACAAAACTTACTAAACATAAAAGTTACAATTACAAAACTTACTAAACATAAAAGTTACAAATACAAAACTTACTAAACATACAATTTACAATTACAAAACTTACTAAACATACAAGTTACAATTACAAAACTTACTAAACATAAAAGTTACAATTACAAAACTTACTAAACATAAAAGTTACAATTACAAAACTTACTAAACATAAAAGTTACAATCACAAAACTTACTAAACATAAAAGTTACAATTACAAAACTTACTAAACATAAAAGTTACAATTACAAAACTTACTAAACATAAAAGTTACAATTACAAAACTTACTAAACATAAAAGTTACAATTACAAAACTTACTAAACATAAAAGTTACAATTACAAAACTTACTAAACATAAAAGTTACAATTACAAAACTTACTAAACATAAAAGTTACAATTACAAAACTTACTAAACATAAAAGTTACAATTACAAAACTTACTAAACATAAAAGTTACAAATACAAAATGACACTTTTTGAACCGAAAGAACTTTGTTACCAAAGAGAATTTATTTGTTGTTTTTACAAAATAATATAATACATATGCGGTGTAATATATATGTAATATAATGCTTTATTTATTTTGTTTATTAATCTGTTTTTGTTATGTTTACTTATAGTGTTTGTATGACAATAAAAAGTATCTCTTTTGATAAATACGTAATTATTTTTTTCACCCTCTAACATTTTTATTTAAAAGTCTATAATTATAAAATATTAAGCAATTGTGTCAGATGTAATTGGAAATATTTCGGTTGTGCCGAGTCTGTTATTACAGTGTTTGCAAAATTTGTTATTTTGTTCGCACATTTGTTAGATATGAGGTATTTGGCAAAGCTTCATTGAGCTTTGTAATTTGTGAATATTTTATGTGCTTTTGGTAACGTATTTGTAATGTAGACCTTCGAGCAAGAACTACATTTGTTTGAGCCAACAAATACAGTTTTGAGTGTTAACAAAGAACTATACAGTTTTATTTCAATCTCTCATGGAATAAAAAAATATTTTAATTTAGCCATTTTTATAACAAATTTTATGTAAAAGTTAAATTCCTTTAAGGACTTGAAGAATTATAATTTAAAGAGAGTTTTCTTTCAAAGCAAGTTGACAGTAAAGTGGGAAATGTATTGAAAATCCGTCCAGAAAGTCCGTAAATGTCCGTAAATGTCCGTAAATGTCCGTAAATTCGTTCTTACAAGCCTTTAATCTGATTTCTATAGTTAAATACGACCCAGTTTATGTCTTGAATGTTTTGCTCTATGAGTACTCTTGTGTCTTATTCTAAGCACTATAGTGGCGTAAAGTTGTATTTATTTCTAAAGATATTTACATCGAGCCATAAATGTGCTCATCGTCACTCTGGAATGTTCAAAACTCCTTCTCTTGCTTAAAGTCCCCAGCTGCAACTGCCCAGCATCCCTCTGGAGGAGTCCTGTAATGGTAATAGGACGTTTTACGATAGATAGCATTGTTTCAATGGATTTACAATGAGCCGAACTTGTTTGTCCTCACGTGGGATTGCTAAATCAAGGAATTAAGTCCCCAGTTGCAACTTCCCCAGCATCCTCCTGGAGGAGTCCTGTAATGGTAATAGGAAGTTTTACGATAGGTAGCATTGTTTCAATGGATTTACAATGAGCCGAACTTGTGTTGTCCACTGCAACGGTCTGATATACCGTGGCAAATAGGAAATAAATAATTTCCTGTTTTTAAGTAATAAAGTTGATTTTTAAATTAATCAAGTTTGGAGTTATACAAATAATAAAGAGTGAAAAATTAAATAAAACCTTAAATAGAAGAATTAAGCTAAATTAAAAAGTATTAAAGAATAAATTTGTAATAACTAGCTAAATTTGACCATCGGGAATGAGGCGAAAATTTTCTAAGTGCTTAAAAAAGCTATCTTAAGAACCAAACCACGTAGAACTTTCATCGACATTTTAAAAGAACCAGAATAAGCCAGAATAAACATTAGTGAAAACAAAATTTGAAAAACTTAAAAAACAAAAAAGTTACAGCAGTTTAAATAAAATAGACATTTTTCAGTGTTCCAAAAATGATAATCAAACTCTGCAAGCTAAAACAGATTCGTTGCCCGACTTGCCTGTACAAGGAATAAATCCAAAGATAGCAAGTATTGCAGGCGGGGGGTGAGGTAGGTTAAACTCACCGCTATATATACTAGGTCTCGAAGACCTTAGAGACAGTCTGAAATAAATTTTTAATACGAGGTGCCGCGGAACGCTATGCTGGACCGCAAGTAGGACCGCCCTCAGGCCAGATGGACCAAACCTCAACGCTTCCGACATCTAGGACTACCAAAGGATGAAGGGTCCAGACTCAGCCTCCAGGACGCGGGAATGGAGGAAAACCACCACCGACGAACCAGGGATGGCGACTTCCGATGTCCAAGGACCAGGGAATCCAGACGAGGGACTCTAGGACCGGCAGGAACATCTTTGGCAAGTCATTTTCTCTATTCGATACCAATTACGTCAAATTTAGTCAGTTAATTTTATTAAATTCAAACAAATATTCAAGCTTAAACAATGACTTCACTCTTTATAAGATTTTAATAAATTTTATGCTTAATAAAATGAATTTATGTGATCAGAATATTTCAAATGATAAATACTAAACTTACAAAGGGTTTTTGGCCATGAGCCATTTATTTTCAAGGAAATAAGAATTTTTTGGATATTATAAATTTAAAAATTAGGTGTCATAAATACGAATTTACCAATTCAATATAGAAGATAAATTTTTATTATGTGTAATTTGGAAAATAATTTTATGTTTATGTAAATGTAATTGATATAAATGGAAATTATAAGATTTTAAAGGATGAAAAACAACAAGTTATTTAGTGAATTGTTTTGTTAATATAATTGTGTTGTATTTGAAAGTATAAATTTTCTTTTTTATTTAAATAAATAAAATTAAATATGTTATAAAAATCAACAGTATTTGCATTTCATCCTGTGTCGAATAATCAATAAAAACTGTTTAGCTTTTTCCAACTAATATGTAAATGATTATTAAATCAGTAAACAAGCTTAATTAAATTTCATTAAATGATAATAGTTAAAACCTAATGTTTTTAAAGAGTTTCTCTCAACTAACTTCATGAGCTAGCCTAAAGTTTAGTTGGTTTTTTGTATAAAAGTCCAGAGATTTATCTACTGGCAGATTGTGTTTAAAAGGACACAGGAGCCTTTTAAAATAGGTAATTTAAACACGATCATATTTTGCACGTTCCCTTGCTGTCTCTGCAGATCATCATCAGGTGGTAAGACTCTGTGAATATTTTGTGTATTATTTTAAATGTGTTTCTTTCCAGCTGACTATTGAAATGACATGTGTGACTATATCTAGACCATACATAATTGATAAAGCAATTTTGGGGAGTTTATACTTATTTTAAATAGTAGTCAGCGGGAATAGGCTTGTTTTGGGCCTGGCCCTATGAGCGGGAAATATACACGTAACTCAGGAATCTTAGCACGGTTTAACAAGCGGGGTGTTTGGCAGATGTTTGGTTTGTTTATAAATAAGTTTTTAAACAACGAAATTTTGGTATTCTGCGAGAAGGGATATCAATAAAGCAAACAAAGTAAGGGTGGGACGTTGCACCACACGTGGGATTGCTAAATCAAGGAATTAAGTCCCCAGCTGCAACTCCCCAGCATCCCCCTGGAGGAGTCCTGTAATGGTCCACACGTGGGATTACTAAATCAAGGAATTAAGTCCCCAGTTGCAACTCCCCAGCATCCCCCTGGAGGAGTCCTGTAATGGTCCACACGTGGGATTGCTAAATCAAGGAATTAAGTCCCCAGTTGCAACTCCCCAGCATCCCCTTGGAGGAGTCCTGTAATGGACCACACGTGGGATTGCTAAATCAAGGAATTAAGTCCCCGGCTGCAACTCCCCAGCCTCCCCCTGGAGGAGTCCTGTAATATTCACACTTGGGATTGCTAAATCAAGGAATTAAGTCCCCAGCTGCAACTCCCCAGCATCCCCCTGGAGGAGTCCTGTAATGGTCCACACGTGGGATTGCTAAATCAAGGAATTAAGTCCCCAGGTGCAACTTCCCAGCATCCCCCTGGAGGAGTCATGTAATGGTCCACACGTGGGATTGCTAAATCAAGGAATTAAGTCCCCAGCTGCAACTCCCCAGCATCCCCCTGGAGAAGTCCTGTAATGGTCCACACGTGGGATTGCTAAATCAAGGAACAAAAGGTAGGTCTATCTCTAAAATCTCTTTCGGTTACAACACTTGAGGTAGGATGGGCAACTGTTGAATGTTAAATAATTAACTTGATTTAAGGGAATTTTGAACTAAATTATTTTACAATTAAAAATTATAATTAGTGAAAGAAACAAAAAAATTATCTCTAAACAATCTCATAATAAAAAACAAAATTCCAGCTGCGTCACAGTTGCTGCGTCACGTAATAAGTACTTAGCACAAACAGCACGAATGGGGCATTAAGGATCAGTTATATTGCTTATGGGGTCAAGCCCGTGTCTATGTACGCATTATGGAGTAGAGTGTTTAAACTGGAAACCGGTTTTTATTGCCTATGACTTAGAGAAGACCGTTTCACCAAGTAAGAGTGTAAGCACACTACATCCTTCCATAATCTATATCTATAAAAATGAATGTTTGTATGAGTGTTTGTGTGTTATAGATGCCTAACCGCCCAACAGAAGTTGATGAAATTTGGAGGGATTGTTTAACATATTCCCAAGATGGTTTGTGTGACGTTTGGTGTGTATATATGTATGTGTCTTATGGACATCTAACCGGCTAAACAGAAGTTATTATAATTTGAAGGGGTTGTTTAACATATTCCTAGGATTGTTCGTGTGAAGTTTGTTGTACATCCTTCTACAGGGCTTCGCCTCAGAGGCTTAGGATGGTTCAGAAACTGATGTAGCCTATATATATGTATGTATCTTATGAACGCCTAAACTTCTGTACAGAAGTTGATGAAATTTGAAGGATTTGTTTAACACACTCCCAGGATGATGCGTGTAAATTTTGATGTAGATTCATCCTCAGGGCTCTGTCCCAAAGGTTTAGGATTGTTCGAAAACCGATGTATGTATTCTCTTATGAATGGCTAAACCGCTGAACAGAAGTTAATGAAATTTGGAAGGATTGTTTAACACACCCCCAGGATGGTTCATGTGAGGCTGGGTGTAAATCCATCCACACTGTTCCGCCCCCGAGGCTTAGGATTGTTCAGTGTACAGCCTTCAATAAGTCTAATGGTAAAATGTATATCCATACTAGCGTTACTGAAATTAATTTTAACAAATTATAAACATTATGTAAAAAAAAAACGTTAATAATTATTTTAAACTCTTTAAATTTGCTAAACTCTATGTACAATTATTGCTACCACACTTAATAATATTAAAAGTAGGTTGGCCGACAATGTAATAAAAAAACAAATGACACCCAACATTATTCAGACAGTAATCAGAGGTGGCAAGTTCAATGGAGAGACGGTTTTAATTCCTTGAATACCGATGATTTTATCAGATCTACCTATTGATTTCAAACGATTACAATTTCCTTTGCGTCTTGCATTCGCAATAACCATAAATAATTCACAAAGACCATTGCTGGATTAAATGTTGCGTGCTCACGTATTGAGACACCTAAAATTTGTATGTTTATAGGCCTAATAAAATAAAGAAAAGCATTGTCTATCCTCTAGCCTTGCAGTAAATGAAATATTATTATTTAAATGTTTGCTTTGCTTTTTTTTGTATTGCAAAATTATGATTTCGGGAGCAGCAACGTGCGCCGGGTAACGCTAGTTATTTAATAAATATACTCAATAGACAACTTGTGCAAATAGTTTTTTAATATCTAGACGTTGTACTTTGTATTTTTAATTTTTAATCAGGAAAATATAAACAAACTCATAAATTGCAAAATACCTATAAAGTAAATGCATCAGTATATTTTTGGAAAAAAAATAAAATATATTTTCGAAATGGCATTTTTTTTAGAATATCATACCATAAAATTGTCACATTTTTTTTCATTACATGCCACTGTTCCATTGTTTCATATTGCTTCTATGACAAAATGTTTTCGTAAATTTCAAAAATCAAAAAATCATCTATCCCCATCAGAAACAGCTCTGAACCGCCAATTGTTTTGGATAATCGATGTTCTACCGTACAACATGTTTCAAAGGATATTAAGAACATACGATAACACATCGATTAGTTTCAGATTTGGGAGGGTTCACAAAGATCAGACTTGTCATTAATGCAAATTAGAGGAAATCATTTGCAAATAAAATTATAGAGAGAAAATAAAACTAGTAGGGTGAGCTAAGTGGAATGAGGTGTAAAGGGATTAAGAAATGTAAAGGAAGTATTAGATGGAATTAAGAAAACACCAATAATTATAAAATCAGAAATCAGCAAATTAGAGAATAACTGGTTATGCTAAACATTATGTAACTGAACACAACAAAAGCCCCAAAACAAAAGAAATACAAACCAGAGCTGCTCAATTGAGAGTTTACTGAATAACCGAAGTTCAATAAGAAGAGATTGCGGAAGGAGTAAATGAAATGGTAGGGTTCTGAAAGTAAAGGTACGCAGAAGGTTGGGAGAGGATTGGAGTAAATGAAACGGTAGGGATAATTAGGTTAAGGTACGCCGAAGGTTAGGAAATAATAGGAGGAAATGAAATGAGAAGGCTCTAGAGTTAAAGGGGGAGGATATAGGAGTAAACGAAATAGTAGGGTTTGGAAGTAAGAGAACGCAGAAGGTTGGGAAAGGATAGGAGTGAATGAAATGGTAGGGTTCTGGAGACAAAGGAACGCAGAAGGTTGGGAAAGGATAGGAGTGAATGAAATGGTAGGGTTCTGGAGACAAAGGAACGCAGAAGGCTAGGAGATGATGGGAGTAGATGAAATGGTAGGGTCCTGGAGGTAAAGGTACGCAGAAAATTGGGGGATTATGGGAGTAAATGAAATGGCAGGGTTCTGGTGGTAAAGGGGGACGATGGGAGTAAATGAAATGGTAGGTTTTTTTAAGTAAATGTACTTAAAATTCTGAAATTCTATGTTGAAGTTTCAAGTTCGTAAGAAAGAACTTATTTCATGAGAGCTATGTTATGGAATCTCTGATCTGATAAACGTTCATAAACCTTATAACTGTGTAAAATAACTGTGACGTAGTGTTTAATTTAAATAAATGAAATGAAACTTCTATTCCACAAATGACATTTTCTTTAAATTAAAACCTTATGTACATTTCAATTGCATAGCAATCATCCTCAGAGGTAATTATTAAAAAGATACCTTCTTATTGTAATGATTATTGTAAATTACCTCTGATGATGATTGCTATGCAAATAATATGTACATAGGATTTTAAATAAAAGAAACAATCTTTTGTGGTTGAAGGTTTCACTTATTTAGATTAAAGTTTATGAACCTTTTTCAAAACTTTTCCATATTCTTATGTGAGTGCTCTAATATTATATAATTAATAATAATGATACTATAGTAAAGTACTGTAGTAAAATGTAATGGTAGAAATACTAATAAGTAGCACAAGAAAATTATTACATTTATTAGTATATCTTGGCAACGTTTGACCTTGAGAGCATCTTGGTAAGGTCCATAGGAAAGAGTTATTTTCTGATACAATGGTCGAAACGTTGACATAATAAGTAATTAAAAGCTTTAATTGTCTTTTGCTACTCATTAGTATTTTTACCTTTATTATAGAATGCAGATAATTATTGCCCTCCAGTGGTGCAACCAGTGAAGTCTTGGAATTGTCCAGCACATCTCACTTGCCCAAAACTTCTATTTAATAATATCCAGGTAACTGGGAAATGATGTATTATCGACGGTCAATTGCTAATTCTTTCGCATGTTTAAAAACATTATACGGAAACATTGCAAAATGGTTACTAAAACCTTTCTTGGAAAGTCAACGTACCTTTTAGGCCTACCTAAAAGTTATAGAAATATGTTAAAAGGGAACAATTGTTAAAGGGGCACTGTAGTAAGAGTAGAGGGAAGGTGAAGATGCTTGGAGCAGGATGTGATGCCGTGGAAGAGGTGACACGCATAGTTATCTTTTTAATAGTAGAAGAGCTGCAGGTAAAAGAAAAAAGTATTGGAGTTTCTCAAAAACTTGGAGTAAACCTTCTTAAACATCCATGATAGATTTCTGATGTCGCACAAGGAGCGGACGAGGTTGAGGAACCCTGGCCGTGGAATGGATTCGGGAGAGTAGTTAACGAAACGCAGAAAGAATGGAGGTAGGAAGAGCGCATTGAGAAGGAGGAATGATTGAGCAGTGAAGACATTTATGTAGTGGCATAAAACCTTTAGTAGACGATGGGAAGGGATCAAGGTATTACCTTCGCAGGCATGAGTACAGTACCTTAGCGAGGTCATACGGAGGTAATTACCCGTTCACCCCCTTGAGAGAAAAGCTTAAGGCAGGATAGATGGAACTACGAAGAACTAATTAATTCCAGAACGATTCTTTATAATCATAAAGCAAACAAGGCAAACTACATTGTATAACCCAACTGAGTTTATTTTAAAATTATCGATTTCAATTTTCAACATTGTAAATCGTACTCAATTGGTATTATATACGAAAAATAAGTATAATATATTGTATCTATAAATAATCATCGAGCTGGCTTGTGAGTGAAAGTTATAATTAAATAATAAAAATATATACAACTCACAAATATACAATTTTTGAATGTCGAAACGCGTTTGAAATAAAAAATTGTATATTTGTGAGTTGTATATATTTTTATTATTTAATTATATTGTATCTAGTTTATTTATCTCTGACCATTATATCGTATATTACACCGTTTACAGAATGTACAGTGTTTTTCTTATGCAATGCTTAAATCAATCAACAAATAAAAATGTAAAAATAAATTGTTTTTATTTATTAAAAATATGTCAACATTATTTCCAATTTTAATTCAATTAAACATTGTTCAATGTCTTTCATACTGCTTATTAAATCTCTAAGCAGATGCGTTACCCAAACCCACCACCAAACATTCTTTCTCACCGCAGATACATGTTTTGCTTTAATTATATTGAGCTAGCAAATTTATAGCCATGTGATTTTAGTCCTATATTACAACATTTTACAATATTTTTAAACCTAGTATATATGTTCAGCTCATGCATAGCACACAGAAAAACATCGCTGGTTTAGAAACACATTTCCTCAATCTTGGACTTCTCTCATTTATTGTTCAACTACTTCTGTAAATAAGACATTTTCAATTCATACTAAACTCGCAGTATTATTACAGATCTAACAACAGGTTTAATTCATCAATTTAAGCTTCTTAGATTGATCTAGCTGAGAGCCACAACGTTAATATTAGCTAAAACTGTGTAAGGATAGTGTAATGTCAGAAAAGTACTCGAGTATCCATCCTTAAAAAGTGAAATAGGATTCTGCGCAAATCGTAATGGCACGAAGTAAGGAAGCTAGAAGTTTCGGAAAGGTGTCATCTTTAGGAGGATTCCTTCACACTTGGTCTAGTTTTCAACAAGACGGGCAGCAGCTGGTGGTTAGAGACTCTGTCTCTCTGCGAGGGCGACACTTGGCTGTCATGGACGGCCGCCACAGGGATCGCGCCGTACAGGGTAGCGTGTAACGACTCGGAACGGCCGTTCACGGGATCCGGAACGGGGACACTGTGCTGGTAACTGTTGCCGTTTTGCTGCACGTTGGTGACGATCGCCAAATCAGTAACTTCCTTTTGCACGCTAA
Organism: Prosapia bicincta; assembly: GCA_036971475.1. Taxonomy (NCBI): domain Eukaryota; kingdom Metazoa; phylum Arthropoda; class Insecta; order Hemiptera; family Cercopidae; genus Prosapia; species Prosapia bicincta. Next base: position 63,753,642 of record JBAIZL010000003.1, on the reverse strand, counting down.
CACCGTCGTCCGATTGCTTCCCTGGTTCTGCTTTCCTCACAGGACCGACGTGGAAGGACAGGTAGTCTGGGTTTTCAATAGAAACTGAATCGTTTGAATCGTCGCTCTCCTGAGTGGCACTGGAGTGCGCGCCGCTGTCGGTGGTTGCGCTCTGGCCTACTGGAACGTACGCTCTGAAGGGGTCCTCATAACTATAACAGTTTCGTCACAAAATTAATCGCAGTAAATAAAGTCAGTTTTCACAACAATGAACATAGACAAAACTAAAGAGAAAACACTAATGATAAATTATCATTTTAAAAATAATCCCTCTAATTATTAGGAATTTCTATACAAAAAGTGGTTTCTAAAGCTTTGGATTCTAATTCATGCATAAAAGGAAATCCTAATAATAATTAGTGAAAATATTTTTTTTCAGTAAAAATTACACATTATATGATTTATAAAAATGTACTTAATTTAATTAAAATAATTATTAGTTTATTTGAGTAATTTCTGTTTTTACCCTCCTACACTAATGTAGATGGAGGAAACTAAAACTACCACACACGTACTGATCAATATTTTTAGTGATATTTAGTGTGGGTCAAGAAAGTTTGTAAATATAACTGAATAAAGGTACATCAGATTTACGAATACGACGAAAAATAGGGTAATCATTTTTTTTGCAGAATTTTGCTTTTATAGACTGGTATAGTGTTTTAAAGTCTTGAGGAAAAGAGTTCCAATGATTGATTAGTCATTTTTATAAGTGAACTTAATAGCCACTGATAACCTCTGATAGTCTCTGATAACCTCTGATAGTCTCTGATAGTGTTATTTTAATATCCAAAGTTATTCTAATTCTTTATTTATTACATTGGGTTTTTATTAAATGTCTTATTTTATTTAGTTTTTCGGTTTACACTGCAGTGTAAATTATAAGTACAATCTGTAAACTAATTTGTATATAGACTCTTATTGAATCTATAAATAAATCTTTTTTGATAACCTTCAGTTTTCGAATAAATGTATAAAACGTATTAACTAAAAGATTTCAAATTTTCCACTTCCATTTAGTGGTTTACACAAATAATAAACATTATAGTTTTGTTATGGGGAAAGTATATGGTTCTATAGGTTTTATTAAAGTTATATAGTTGAAGTGTAACCGTTAGAATGTGACGTCATTGTATTGGAATTATAACGGAAATGCGTAACAATTTGTGCCGCTTTATAAGAGACTGGTGTTGCTTCACGTCCTATCACAAAGATTTGTAAAAGCCAATCATGACGTTGTACTAAAGTATAAGTTATTCTACTAAAATGGTACATCTGGCTATTTCCTTTCAGCCCTGAGCTGGCGTCTAGCGATTTTTATTTGTTTCGGAAACTAAAAGAATTTTTGGACGGAAAACAGTTCGACAGCGATGAAGAACTCGAAGACGTGGTGTCATCATGGCTTCAATAAGTACATCGCAGGGTCTCGCCTACCGTGACTATATCCAAAGATAGATTAAGATTCTCTAAAATAAGGTTGTTATTGATGGGTTTTTTGTTTTTATTCAGTTACAACAAAAGGCTCTTTACTTTCTAAACGACCCATGTACATAACTAGATACAAGTTTTACTTTAATACGTCATCGCTGGTATAACTCATCATTTAGGTTAATTTTTAATTCTACGTTTTTCATTGCCCTCGTTTAGTTAATACGACTACTATGTAGCAAATACCTCATCTTTGGGGCTAACATTTCTTACCATTGACTATTTCAACAAATGTAGGTAAATAAATAAAATAGCAAAAGCAACGATTGTCATTTGCAAGTATTACACACCACACTGAACCAAAGATATTTAGCTTTAAAGAATACGTATATATGTAGCCTTTGGGTGCTGGAGAAATGTATACTCACTCCGGATTGGACGCAGCAGCTGCTAACAATGCCTGCTCGTACAGCCTGAAGTGCTGATCTCTGGCTGCTTGTACCTCTGGAGTGAAGGGTGATTGCTCATCGAAAACCCTTCCAGGCCCAGAGGTTCCAGAGGTATGGAAACCTGTTCCATCGTCCCAGTATTGCATCTTAAACAAAATCGAAATTGTTAAGATAACCAATATTTGTTTATACTTGAGAAAATACTTGATAAAGTGGTTGAAAGTATAATCTAACCTGGGACGACTTAACCTAGTCTTGCCTGACCGAAAAAGAAAACAGTATCGTCTGAAGAAATTCGTCATCTTGTAACAATATAAAAATAATTAAAGTTGCAATACCTACTAATCTCCACTCACCTAATAACGTATAGCTAAGAATAACAAATAAGGCTTTGGTAACGGCGACTGAGGATTCCACACCAGTCTTACACAGGTTCAGAATAACATTTTGTAAACACGAAGCTGAGAAACGGGTCCTGATGATGGAACACAATTAATTGAAACAATTAAATGATGCCTTCCTCCTTGTAGTTAATAAATAACTCATGGACTTTATCTGTCTTCAAGTCCAACTATTAAATACAAATGACCGAAAATGACCGAATGTCACATTCCAATGCTTGTAAGTATTTCTGAACCATATACACATTCCTCTTTATGTAAATGAGCGTAGTTTTTCTGAACATGAGAAATATTAAGTAAAATTGAAAAACAGTAACCTTCTACACTTGGAAGAAAGAAAACATTCGACGAAAACAAATATGGCCTCCCAACGCCTAAGTAAAGAGTTAATCCAAGCTCCCTTAATCCTCAACTTAGAATCACTTGAAACGTTAACATCCTTAGCAGGGTGCCAAGGTGTGTATCCCACCAAATATCTGCAATTACTCGTTGACAAACTTGTTACTATTGAGTGGGCATCTAAGAGCGTCCTTACAACAGTATCCCTATGATTACAGTTAAAGTTTTGAATCCTGTTTTCCAAGATCCTCGAGGACGCTTTTTTAATTTCGAGTGCGATATAACCTTCGTTCGAATAGTTTTCCTTCAGGATCATTCTATTGCTACATTATACCTTTGCTGCAACCTTTTGATGATTACATCACGTGACCAATTTACTATCTACTATTTATCCACAAAGTCATTCAATTTACGTATTACTTCTACGTGAATTTGTCCAAAATCACATCTAATTTATTTGCACTTGTTTTGAAGTAAAAGAAATTATTTTTCTGGACGAGTCGACTTTAGGAGATGTAGCAGTCCATTTTCAAGTGTACTGAAGCTAGTGTGTTGTTGAGGTTAGGTATATAAAATCTAAGGTATTCGTAGTGTCTCTCCAAGGACCTTACTCTTACAACGCGCTACAATAGACGAGAGGTCTATGTTAAAGCTCCCTCCTCTATATACGACCTTAGTACACGTTCGCTGTGGCCGTCTCCGATCTTCCATGAGCTGACTTGAAAGAGCACAAATAAATATAAACAATAAGTAGCATTTATGAAGAAATAATAATTCTATTCCACAGAAAACTGATCAAACTGAATCATAACCGTATCGTAAAGACAGAACTATAAGGCAAAGGTTAATCACAACGCAAAGAACCGTAATAAACCGTAATAACATAACCAGCTCAATAGCAAATGAACTACTGAAGGAAAAACCGAACAAACCTAGAATCACGTAGATAAGATAAGGAAAAGATAATACTCAAGATCTCAGTACAATTCATAGAGTCCTTTGTCAGCAGTTTATGAACTACTAGAAGTTGTGGCACAGAGTACCGCGCCGCGCCAGCTTAACGGTTAATACCAACGATGCAGTAGAGTGTACTAGGGATTCTACAAATGAGGCTTCGGGGTATGCGGAGTCTGAGGCAAGCGACGACGACCTCCATGACAGTGACCTGGATCCAGCTACAGAGGGAGTCGATTACGATCGCGAGGAATTGTCTGATTCCGATTTGGAAGAAGAAATAGATAATCCTCAATGGACACATAGTACATTAAGCCATCACAACTTTCTGTTTATAAAGGAAAATAAATTTATCGTTCCATTTCCGGGAGAAAATCTACCATTATTCAGACTACTTCCTGATGACATATTTTTGCAGAATATTGTATAGGCTACTAATAGTTATGCATGGGATATGTATGGTAAGCCAAACCTCACGCCATTGTCAAGAATAAATAGCTGGAAAGTGTTGTCAGTGCCTGAACTGAAAACACTCATAGGCCTACTGATTCATACGGGATCGCATAAATTTGTATATAATTTTTATTAAATATATTAAAAGCTAATTTGTAGTTTTTATTTCTGTATGTCTAATGTTTATTTATTATTTCTGTGATTATTATTAATTATATATTACAGTTACAAATGTGAATTACATGCATAACATGAAAAATAAAATGCTGATAATCATGGAGAAAAAATGGAGTCCTAGTATTTTTTTCCATTTTCAATGCCAAAAATTAATTTTTATTGTCATATTCTTTTATTTCTAAAGCAAAACCCTCAGAATGAATTTAAAAAAATTCATTATTTTATGTACTAGCGGCCTTTCGTAGCGAACGTGTTAAAATGGGATAGCTTACGTGCTCGTATAAACCACCGAAAGCTAGAAAACGAAAAAAGGTTTTTCGTGCTATATGTACTATTATTTACATATAAATAATATATATATATATATAACAAAACAAGTACGTTATATACTTTTAAATCATTATAAAATTATGTTAATATTTTCTGATCAGCAAAGGCTTTAACAAACAGCTGAAACGTTGGATTGAGTTTATTCTTGATGCATAAAAATACTGACAGAGTGCAATGACCAAGGTAACCTTACCCGAACAGTTTTACCCAAAGGGTCTATGTAGCTGTAGGAGCCTCTGACTGAGCCATCTACAGATCGTGCCTCCATCCGGGCTTGCGTAGGTGTGTTGAAGCCGAAGATGACTCTTCCTGCAGCGTCCTGCACGACAGAATTACAACTTCAAGTAAAAAAAACCAATCATTAAGGTAGAACTTTTCTATCCTATATATATATATATATATATATATATATATATATATATATATATATATATATATATATTTAAGATTAAATAATATACACTAATACAGAAATATTTAATTTATAGAATAATACACTCAAAGCTTTTCCTTGGTTGACATTACCAACATCCTCAGGAATTACAATACTAAGAATGATAAAAGAACTGTCTAACAAACATGAAGCTACTATATATATATATATATATATATATATATATATATATATATATATATTTGTAGATTATGCAACACTGTTTTCTTGTATACACTTATCATTTTCACTTATGTACTTAAACAAGAATCTTACTTGGTATGTATGCGAGTACTTTCAAAGACTGGTTAGTGTCTCCATCCTCGGGCATAGTGTTGGCTCTGACATTCTTAAATAATATAATTTCCACATTACATAACTTACACACACACACACACACACACACACACACACACACACACACACACACACACACACACACACACACACACACACACACACACACACACACACACACACACACACACACACACACACACACACACACACACACACACACACACACACACACACACACACACACACACACACACACACTACACACACACACACACACACACACACACACACACACACACACACACACACACACACACACACACACACACACACACACACACACACACACACACACACACACACACACACACACACACACACACATATATATATATATATATATTACAACATAAAGTTCTAGGCTTTAGATTAAATTAAGCTAGTTGCTAAAATAATCATCTGTAAAATAGATCTGTAAGCAATAAAAGACACAAATAGTCTTCTAGTGCGGACAAAGCAGGTACCATGTCATTATCCTTTCCAGGAAAGCTATAAGTTGAGTCCGGAAAATTGACAATAGAAGTTCCAAAGCTTGTTAAGACGGGAAATCCAGTGGCCGATATAGCCTGGGAAAATAACCGTGTACCGTTAGGTTTAGCTAATTGTCGAACTGTGGGAAACTTACAAAGAACGTATTGGTGGTAGTGGGAGAGATTAGATTTTTAATAAAAACTAAATGATCGGAGGTTTTAGAGGGAGTTTGAGGAGAGTCTCAGAGGAAGACGGATTGGTGGGGACCAAGATGAAAGTCTTGTAAAGGGAGAAATTGTTTAAATTAAGTAAAGAGTTTTTTTATAATTAAATTTTTAAAAAAGTGCGACGTAAAAGTTTTTTTTAGAAATATAAAGTAAGTTTTTTTGTGTGTCAAGTGTAATCGCTGAAGTGAACAAAGCCAGGATTCCAGGGCTCTTCAGAACAATAAGTATATTTGAATATAAGTGTAGCCAACAGACATCTATCTTTTAGTTCCAAAACAAATTTTAATTTCATCAAAATTTATAAAAATTATTCGAGTTTCGCCATTTCTAATTTAAAAGCAAAGTTCCCGTAATAGCGACCCCGAGAGCAAGAATAAAATTTTAATACTGTTTTTTTAATGTTATTCTATTAGAAATCTAAAGCCTCAGAAGTCCACCATTTATCATTGTAATATTAGTTAAGATATCAATCCTGTCACTGCACAATATTAATATAAATTTGGAATAATGTGTAGAGTTAATTGAAGAGAATAAATGCAAGTGATGTTTAAAAATTGATAAGATTGTTAATTCTTTTATAAACCTGAAGGTGTGACATTAATAGGTAAGGTAAATAAATAACATTAAAATAAATTTAATTTTAACAAAAGTTAAGTTATAATATATATATATATATATATATATATATATATATATATATATATACATATAAAATATATTGAATTGTTTAATATTCCTGATGATGTTGGCACTGTTAGCTAACGAAAAGCTTTGAATTGTAAATTCAATTATAATTCTTGTATTTGTATTTTGACTTAGTTCTTTATTAATACACAAGAATAGATATTGCGATATATATAAATATGTATATATATATATATATATATATATATATATATATATATATATATATATATATATTTGTAGTTATGCAACACTGTTTTCTTGTATTATATATACTTTCTTACCGTCTATTGGTTTTATTCCCTACTTTGACGTCTGTGCTGACAGATATTGGTTTAATTGTGATTATTATATTTATTAAGTATCTTGATTGCAATTTCTAATTGTTTAATTTCATAATATGAATACTAGTCAAATTTCTATGATTTTACATTTTCGAAAATTATTTTAACTTCTCTTATTTTTAAATTATAAATTATTTAACGAGTTACTTCAAGCTAAGTAAATTTAAACTAATAATCGTATCAGAATATATTTAAATAAATTCAATTGCAAATAGATATTTATAATTTTGAAATGCGTAACACCCCATTTAGAGCGTATATTTTAAACTTTTTAATGCATTTTGGAGCGCCGTTTGTTCAAACAAATTATAATTAGGATTCTGCTTGTTTGCTTTAAAATAACTTTCTTTTATTGACAGTGTTCGGAGCTATTTTGAAACACCCACCTGGGAATGGAACTGTGCCACTTCCAAGGCGTCGTCAGGGTCAGCATCAGGATCCGCGGTGTACGTGATGGTGTTGGTGATTAGAGGGGACGGTGTTTCCGCAAGCGTTGCCCTTACAGCAGCGTGTGCCCTGTGATGAAGGATCTGTGGGGGCCTGATGGCTGGCTGCAGAGGGTATTCAAACGGAGATGGAACGTAGTAGGCAACCAGCTGATAGACTGGAGTGGCCTCGATAACTGCAAGGCAGATCTGTGAAAAATTAGGTAATCATGTTTAAAATTCAAAATAATATCTGAGGATTTATCTGAACTAAATTTGAACTAAATTTATTGTAAGGTAAATTAAATCTTTTTATTATGAATATAAAGCATTAAGTTGTCCTTGGTATTGACATAATTTTAATATATATATATATATATATATATATATATATATATATATATATATATATATATATATATATATATAAAGTGAGCAGTGGAACCTCCGTGGCCAGAGTATCTAATAATGTGCAGCAGGCTGCCTTACCCCGCTCCCACTATGGCCACTTATGTCTTCTTCGCGTCTACTATCAAACCACCTACACTCTAGTTGCTAATGTACGCTCGCTTCTTTTTACCTATTGTCAGCTGTTTTTGCTTCTGTCGTACGCTCGGCCCTTTCCGCTTGTCATCGGCTATCTTCGCATCTATTGTACGCCCAGCCACGCCCAGTAAAATATTGCAGACGACTCTATTGTAAAATTATTGACTAACGTTTAGGGCACTTACAGGGACACGTCAACTCTAGAGAGTTCAACGTTTTGGTTTCGTAAGGATTAAGGCTTTTTCTAAAACAACCTTCTTAGGAAATTTATTGCCTCAGGTTAAAGAAATGTATCCAAACATTTTTGGCTAACAAGGACTTGAAATTATACTAAGTAGATACACACACACACACACACACACACACACACACACACACACACACACACACACACACACACACACACACACACACACACACACACACACACACACACACACACACACACACACACACACACACACACACACACACACACACACACACACACACACACACACACACACACACACACACACACACACACACACACACACACACACACACACACACACACACACACACACACACACAAACACACACACACATTCTCTCTCTCTCTCTCTCTCTCGGAGGAGGAGGAGGAGGAGCCTGTAACCTCTAGAGGGTGCGTCCCCAGGTGACGGATAGGGGAATTCCTTCATCTGTTTTCAGATGGGTGGTAGGAGGGAAATAAAATACCTCCCGCAGACCAACAGGCAGAAGTCCAACCTCTTTGAGGCTCTGGCAACTCGATGTGTAATGTAAAACAACGGTATAGTAGTCCCCCACGTGAGCAACCTAGAAACAGCAAATCTCACCGGCGGTTTCGATCTGTTGTGAGCCCAGATGGCCGCTGCATATCGCAAGGGTTGTTGGGAGGGGCATAAGTTACACAAAGAGATTCTAACATCTTCAAGTGTGGAAAGCTCAGCCCCAATGCTTGCTACGAGTTTAGTAGAAGAAATGTGGTCTAGGATTATGTCTCACGAACAACAGGAGAAAAGAGCCGTAGATAGAATGTTTAAAGTGATATACAAAATGAACGAGATAATAGGAAAGGCCAAAATATCCATAAATTAGTTAAAGATAAAATGGCGATCCTAATGAGACAAATAAAAAGTATTAGATACATTAGAGAGGAAATCTCTTTAAAGAAAGTGGATTTTTAAGACGATTTATAAAATATATAGATTTAAAGGACACTATTAATACAACCCAAAGGCAGTATTTAGAGGTATGTCAGGTAGATACTGCTAGAACGATGCAAAGTAAAAGATGTGCAACGACACCGTCAGAAGTGGCGAACAAAGCACATAAGAAAAGTTAGAAAGAAACGAGTGGAAACAGGGAGTTGACGGAAGTAGTTCATACTATCAGTACTCCATTTGAGGGAAGAAAATATCCATATACAAGAAGTTATGCATGGTAAAACAAAAAGAAGGAAAAAGAAAGAAGAAACCTTGGCAGAAAAAGAGAAAAAAATTCGGAAAAAACGTAGGCAAACATAGCTATCAAAGTAGAAAAGATAGGAGAAACTACTACATACGCCGACAATATAAAGAAAATGAAGCAGGATATTAATATAAAGGACATAAATTTGGAAGTCTCAAAAGTATACTAACGAAAACGGCTTCAATAGATTTTGAAGTTAATGTTCTAGTTTTCGATTTGAACACTTCTCTATTTAAACAAATTTTCGAAATTATTTTTAACGTATACTTTTCATACTCTCCCCGACCTAACCTGAAAATATAAAATAGCGGGATAACAAAAATAAAGTCTTTTTCATGCCTTAATATTAACGTTTCAAGCAATACAAAATGAAGAATCATTTTTAAAATAAAAATCCGCTATAGTTATACAACCAACTATAAAAATATCTTGTTAAAGCAATTCTGCGAAACGAGAAGAAATTAACGCCAGTAAGTACAGGTATTGCACCATTAAACAGCGAAGTTTTTAAATGGTCTGAATAGCGTCTAGCTGTTGGATCTAGTCTGTCCACTCATTCAAGTTTCTGACGGTTGTAATGACATTGTCAATCCAAGCAACAATCGGCTATTGTCATCTTTGGAAATGAGTTATCACGCGGTATTAATTATCTTCGACGGTCAAGGATCTAGGCATGAGAACTATTCCAAACAATGGCCATTGTTGTTGTCATTACATTGCAGAAGAATTCTTCACGGGTAGTTCGTCCCAATAAGGTGCGAGTGCAAGACGTTGGGATTTCAAATTAATAGACCTTTACAGAAACTTACGAAAAATATCTCAGGTTATAACCCTAATTTTAGAAATAATGACTATAAACTTTGTATAATTCTGACAATTTTAAAAAAAATGTATATTTTGAACGTGATTTAAATTTCAATCTTAAGAATTAAAAAATTAGTGTTAGACCTCGTATAATGTATACATTGGGTTCAGGTGTTACATATTTGTAAATAAATAAAATCATACTATCACAATTTTAATTTGTATGCAAGTTACACACACACACACTCGCACACACACACACACACACACACACACACACACACACACACACACACTCTCGCACACACACACACACACACACACACACACACACACACACACACATAAACACACACTCACACACACACACACACACACACACACACATACACACACACACACACACTCGCACACACACACACACACATACACACACACACACTTACACTCTCTCACACACATATATATATACATATACATATATATACACTCTCTCTCTCTCTATATATATATATGTGTGTGTGTGTGTGTGTGTGTGTGTGTGTTGTGTGTGTGTGTGTGTGTGTGTGTGTGTGTGTGTGTGTGTGTGTGTGTGTGTGTGTGTGTGTGTGTGTGTGTGTGTGTGTGTGTGTGTGTGTGTATCACTTTCACTATATGTGCAGAATCTTACTTGGTATTTATGCGAGTTGACTTTCAAAGATTGATAGTATCTCCATTATCGAACATCACTGACCGCGGGTTGTAGGGAAATAGGGAGTCACAAGGAAACACTAATAAATGGGAAAGTGTTTTAAAAAGAATAGATGGGCTAACGTAAACAAGGAAGAAATAGAACCCTGGAAAAAAGAGGGCGATGTCTATCTCCTACATTAGACAGAATGCCTTTGCGGGAGCAGTT
>JBAIZL010000003.1:63729907-63737407 GCA_036971475.1 Prosapia bicincta | reverse complement strand
CTGGGTTCCAATATTTTTTAAAAAAATTAGGTTAAATTTTTAAAATTCCAGCGGCAATTTATATGTTATAGGTTGAAATACGTTATACTGTGTTTATGTAATAAAATGAATTAATGGTTGATTTAAACCATTTAATTATTCATTAGTAGATATATTTTCTAAATGCGTACAAACATAGGAATGGTAAGTTCTAATGCGACAGCGGCTATGCCTGCAACTCGTTTGACGCAAACCACACGCCTGCGGTCATGGTACGTTTAATATTCCCTGAAGATGACGTCGCGGGCCGAAGCATTGAATCACAAAGGAAATCGGCAGGTGACTGCGTTTAACTCTGGCCTTGGTTTGGTCAGGTTTCAATTAGTATTGATGAGTAATTATAAAATCTCTGCAAGGAAATTAGAGAGACAATTATGAGAAACTAGAGATGAATTTTAGTTTTAAAATATTTCTTTAATTTTTAAGCAACTTATACAGACCAGGTTTCGATTTTGCATTTCTTATGGAAGAAACCACGAAGAGTATTAGTTTTATAAGAGTGAAAGACAAATTTAAAACTGTAACTATTGTAGTAATACAAAAATATTGTTGTAAAATCTTAAAATATTATATCCAGTCTGTGGTACGACAAATTACTGAAATAACATCACGTATGTGCCACTTTAATTTTACATAAGCTTATGTGAATAATTGCTATGAAATGTGTGTTAAACGTTAAATTAAAAGTAGATAAACAATTTAATTTTACAGGAAATCGGAACAAAGTCAGAGCAGATATAGGAAAGGAAAACCACAAGTGTTTATTGTTAAGGCGCGACTCTGTGAAATATTATTCAACAAATCTCCTGATATCGTATTTTAAATAACACACCCAATAACCTCAATATAATTTTATTTAATCACTTGATGTACATTTCGGTTACCAGGTAACCATCTTCAGAAGTACTGAAAAAAAATTAATTTAATTTAACAAAATAACATTAAATTTAAACCTCAATATTTTTTACTATATATGTTACGTTGTAAATTAAATTAATTTTGTTCAGTATTTCTGAAGATGGTTACCTGGTAACCGAAATGTACATCAAGTGATTAAATCAAGTTTTATTGTGGTTATTGGGTTTGTTATTTAAAATATTGTAACATTAGGCCACAGTTGCTCAAGAAATCATTAAATCTCCTGATATGGAAGCCTTTTTATAGGTTAAAATTTAATGTAGGCCTATTTGGAATAAACGTAAAGTATGGATTTTAACATTTCTTAATGCTCTTGAATTTTATAGTCTATTACGTTCGGTGAAACTTAATAAATCACTTTTACATTATTTTATGACTATCCGAATCTTAATTTATTTTATATATTTGTAAATTCTTATTGAAACAGAACGTTTTTGATCGCTCCGTGGCGATTTTCATCAGTGTCCAAATTTTCCGCTTGGAGTTGTTAGGTTAAGCGGTGACGGTTTCAAAGGCAGGTTTTCGATAGTGTCAATGAGTATGTGGGATTTGTATACCTTTGTAGTTGTCTTAGATAAAATATATCACAGTTAAGGTACATTGGAACTATGGCAGACAGAAAGCTATGGGACCTTATTACAATATATACGAACGTACAGGAAGCTATTTGTAAAAGGAAAAATCATTTCGTAAATTTACTACTGACCATAATGTATTAGGATAGAAGTGGTGACTAAAAAGTGGGGAATACTTTGTTTATGTGAATCTTATTTTACAATTTGAAGTCAATATACTTGGTTATTGTATGATTGTTTTCTATTTCTTAGTCACCAGTTTTCTGTGTTTCTAGTTTTAAAAATTTTGTCCAATTCAGACTCAATAAATTTAAATTTAAATTAAAGCTTAGAAAATGAGAATAATGTATAACGGTAGATTCTGTAAAACAATTAAGAATTATTTCTCACTAAAAACAGTTTATTTAACAGACTAGTTTTGACCACGATGACGTTATCGTCAGTAGTAGATGTATACTGTGTGAGTCTACTAATGATGATGACGCCTTCGTTGCTGAAACTAGCATGTTGAGAAAATGTGCCTATGAGTGATTCAGTTTTTTTTAACAGTTTACCTTTGCAAGATAAACCAGTTTGTGTCACTCAAAACAAGGTTTGCAAGCGAGCCTTCACTAATGGATTCAGTGTAATTCTTAAAAAACCGGTTCATTGTTAGAGGCTATTTTTCGTTGTAAAATGATTTTCAAAATAATTCTGAAAAGTTTTTTTAGGTTCAGATTTTTTATATAATCTAGATAATTGTTTGTAGTTTAGGTTTTTTTAAATAAATATAATTTTTTATTTTTAATATTTCTATTTATACAATTAATCTGTGAATTTAAGATACTTCAAATTTAACAAATACAGATATCCAACTACTTTACCAACCTGTCTAATGTAAGCGATTAGCTCATCACTGAAAGCATAAATCAGAGTAATAATGTATTAACCTTTTAAAGAAAGTGTAAGTACATCGATCCGTCTACAGTCCAACCTCACAGCTTACAAACTATTACAGTAAACATATTGCGTCACTAAATAACTTACAAAAAGAATATCTGTTTAAATAACTTACATATAATATATATTATATATAGTTAATGAGAGCTTAGCAGGGCAAGGGGAACAATTCCCCAAAGGTAAATACTGAGTGTCTAGTCAAAATCTCATTAAACACCAGTTTAATAATACAGAATAGTTTCGGTGATGATGTCGTCATCATCGATGAATAACTAACACACTTTTTTAATACTTATCTTTTACAAAACGTTTGCATCAAGTTTGGACAGACTTAACAAAAACACTGGCCGGTCCGTAATTAACATGTGTCGACGTCTAGGTGACACTTAAAACACTCCAAGAAAGTTAAAGTGCTTGTCTATGGTCTGATAGGTTTGTCTATGGATTTGTATTATTTATAGTTCGTGCGTTATTTTGGGAAATACTTAGTTGGACGTGACTTTAGATCACGGATGTTGTGCTCCATGAAACAATTCTAAATAAACTTTACTCAATTTATTATATTATTTTTCTTTTAACTTTTTTTAATAAATTGGTTCCACTTAGTTTATATTAGTTTTACACTGCCTTTAGGACAGCAATACGATTTTAAAAACACCATAACTACAGATTCAAGTACTGTTTTAAATTATTTAAATATGAAGATTAAGCTCATTCTTCTAATCTGTGATCGTAAACCTCGTGACCTTGAAACGATATACTGTGATTGTTATACAATCTTGCTACTGGCTTTGTATTCTAGGTTCTTGGGTTGCTGTCTAAGCAAACAATATTGAAACTTAGGGTACCTTCATAGAATTGTAAAATGCTAATCGTTCGGGGCAAGAGCCGAATGTCTCCTATAAAGACAACTTCTCGTGAATTTTAAGATGCAAGAAACAATTATAACTACAGTACGTTTTCTCCACTGCAGTGTAATCAGGCGCTGTCCAAATTGGAAACTCTTACATTTTAAGAAAATGTATTAATTTATGTAAAATAACACAATACCTTTAAATCACGTTAAATTTACTAGACACTCGTTTTTACCGAAATAAAACCCGTAAATTATTATTTTATCGGCGTTTTTTACATGTTTTCTAAAAAATAATCTGAAAAATATAAATAAAGTTAGAAAATAATGTCTGCTACATGACTTACACACACACACACACACACACACACACACACACACACACACACACACACACACACACACACACACACACACACACACACACACACACACACACACACACACACACACACACACACACACACACACACACACACACACACACACACACACATATATATATAAATTGTTTATTACTAATTATATTTTATATATATTTTTTACCTATAAATTGTAATAAAGTAATCCGCAATAAATTACAAGCAATAAATACTTGTTACCACTATTTGGGAATAAGAAATCCGTGCCTTAAAACAAATAATAGGTCAATAGCTTTTAGCAAGAAGGTCGATATTATACATGAATTTAAAAAAATTTAATTTCGAAAGTTCTAGAAATTTTTTAGACTAAATAAATATGTTTACCCGTTATGCTTATTTGTAAAAACCTGTTTCATTAGAAAAGAAAATAAATGTATGTAATAAATGTTTTTGGTAATAATGTTTCTACAAATTTGTTGGTACTTAATGTTTTAGTCGGTTCTAACTTTCTATTTTCTGTTATCTATTTTCTTGTTGATTATAGTGTTTCTTCTCTATTATTTAAATTACTTTTTTTTAAAAACTCTGCTTTATTAAATTCAATAGGAACGTAATAATTTCTTGGATGGTTTAATGTAATATTTAAACTTACATTTAATTTACTAATATCATTTAATATTTTTTGAAAACATTAAATTATAATTTTGTACGAAGTATTAAACGGAAAAATAAATTATAAAATTTATTGTTTCAAGTCAACCAAATTGCATTTGAAGCAATAACATTTTGTAGCACTGAACGTTGATGAGGTAAATTTCTGATGATGTTAAAATGTCTTTTTATAGAAAAGCAAGTGGATGTTATCTGTTACATTACTTACTGTCCCTAATATGATCGAGGAGAAGCTGTCCTTAATTCGTTGTTTATAGTTACTTTAATTTTAAAATAAAGTTAGAATTTTTCAGAGTTTCCCGCCAACACAGAGGCGTTGACATTTAAGATAAAAGTAGTTGAGCTTACCAGAAGTGTCGTGCAGACGTACATGACTGAGCCTTCAGGTCGCCAGCGGTAGAATGCCTCGGCCGAAGTGGCGAGTATTATCTTTCCTGGATCCTGTTACCGATCCTGTATCGCTGTCCAATCACGGTCTAGCACCGCTCTCTATTAGCCAATCGCATTGCACCCACTGCTTGGGCATACACAATACACCGGCAACTAACTCGCTACGGACCATTAAAGGGTGATCTTTCTGAAGAATTAATTTAAACGAACGCTCAAAAGAATTATGTTTGGCTGTCAATGATAAGTGACGTTTTGTTCTTTTGTTTATATTTTTCTGGAATTCATAAAAGAATGTACCTAAACACAAGAGTACACAGATAAAATTATTTTAAAAACATCTATGTTTGATACATTATTACTTGCTAAAATGTATGAATCTGTCGAAATCTTCGTCTTTCACAAGTGTACAAATTATTTGTTTTTAATTTTATTGCAGCGGGTTACGAATATATTATAAAGTGATTACTTAGTGGTTCCCTTGATGTAGCAACCAGATGAGATCATTCTACATTTAGTAACAAAATTTAAAACTAAAAACACTTGAACATATAGTATTATGTTACATTTGCTTATGGCACATTATTACTTTTTTTTTATTATTGAGTAAATTTCTTCTAATAATACTTAATACGAGTGTTTTTATTGGAAAATTAGCAGCTCAAGTGAAGATGGAATGAAATAATAACACTTTAAAACCCGTGTACTAAATTCCAACTGGACAAACATTTAACACAACAGTTTTGTTATAGATTACCAAAACTAGAGACTTGAAAGATTATTTTCTTGTGGAAAATAATGGATGCTCATGAGTACTTCTCATAGAACTATATTCTTGAGGTAGTTGCAACAATGCTTCCACGCATTCGCTCATCACACTTGCTAAGGAGAGTTCGTTGGTTTTATCTCGCCCATGTTAAAGCAGCCTATTTCATCGCATTTTATCTGATACTGCTGAAGTTCTTCCTTCTTCCTGAAGACGTCTAACTAGTGACCGCGACGGAGGAAGTAACATTTACAAGTAACGTATACATCATTAAGTAATATATTACGAAAAACATAAAAATACCATACAGACTTGTACCTCCCAAAGGGTCATCCAGACGTGTACCTCCCAAACGGTCATCCAGACGTGTACCTCCCAAAGCGTGCCCGTCAAAACCCAACTACGTTGATGTTGACTGTACTGTTATAGATGTATAGTCCAAATATTTTTCATTGATCCGTGGTGTACTTTTACCCCTCCGAAACAGTTTCTTGGCTCTGAAACTTCCAAAATGATTTCTTTTTTAAATAAGGTTTTCTATTAATATTGTTCTTGTTAAATTTTAATTACTTATAAGTCTTTTTTCATTTCCTTTACAGTCATATTCATTATTTCTTCTGTTCTATTGTTTCAATAAATACTACGATTTGTCACTTAATATATCCATATATCCATTGATTTTATCTGTATTATCATCATTTTCTAAATTAAACATGATTTAATACCTTTTGAGGAAGTAATGTTAGTTTTTTAAAAAATCTTCACATATTTACTTGAAAAATTTACATTCATGTATGAAAAAAAAACTCTTGACTTCATGATAATTTGCAATTCGATTCTGTAAATTCGATATCGATAGTTTATTAAATTTAAACACACACTCACACACACTCACACACACACACACACACACACACACACACACACACACACACACACAAACACACACACGCACACGCACACAGACACACACACACACACACACACACAACATGCACACACACACACACACACACACACACGCACACACGCACGCACACACACGAACACACATCACGAATATCATCATTTTTAAAAAATTAATTCACACCTTTTACACCTAGAACGTGTTAGTTACTCTTGCAGGTTTACCAGTACTCTTAAGGGATAAGACTGAGATGTTTAGAAGATATCCTAAAGTCCATCACGTCGAGTGTTAGCACATACAGCTTCACGACGTTGACTGGATTAAGTCACTTTTAATGAAATTTCATTCACGTCAGAAATATTGCACATGTGATTAAATTATGATGCCTAAATTTAGAAAGCAGTTGGTAGCATCGCTTGTAGCCTATGTTACTACAATGCAATGCTGAAGCATTGAACATTATTAATAAATTAAATTGTATGATATCAAACGATTTATATTTGTTTTCATATTAGATTGATTTTGCTGTGTTAAAGAAACTAATAAATTTTAACTGCGACAAAAGTGGGTTAAACACTGTGAAAGAAATATGTATAAATGGTAACGTTGTAGTAAAACAGAAGGCTGTGTTATTTATTTGTGCATATCGGTTATACTAATTTTAAAAAGTGGTCAAATTATAGAATATATGGGCTACATTCTGCTAACAATATTATTATTACTTACCAGTGTATGTTTGATAACAACCTATTTAAATTAGCTTACTGTCAAATAATTATTTTATTAAAATAGGTTTAGCTTTTTATCTTGTTGTTAAAGTGGTACAAGGATGCAGCCCATTCTACAGAGGTAAGAAGAAATATGTAAGAAAGTGTGCAGCGTCTGAAATTCAGGAGTTGGATGAGATTTTGTTTGAGGAGAAGGTGGAAATTCCTGCATATTTATCAAATTGTGATATGAAAATCAATTAAGGGGATAATCGTGTAAGGAGAAAATAGTGTAAGGAGATAGTAGTGTAAGGGAGGGGAAAATCGTGTAAGGGGTATTTAGTGTATGGGGATAATCATGTAAGGGGATAATAG